>PVQB02000622.1:0-18825 GCA_002980475.2 Fusarium beomiforme | reverse complement strand
CGGGCCCAATCTCACATCATGACTGCATCAACAAATCACCACTACTCTCACTTTATCGGTAACGGCAATGACATGCATCTTGGTGGAACGTGGCGTCCGATTCTAGCGTGGTTCTCATTTCCACTTCATGATTACTCACAAGTGACGATGAATGTGGCTTCACCAAATCTACCTATCATCTGTGACCAAGTTATGCAAGATTGATAAGATTGATAACGCCGTGACTGTTCCGGAATTTTGTCCGACCGGCATCGGCAAAAATTGTGGGGTAGATACTGAAGCATGACCCATGACGTGGGAGTGATCGCGATGGACCAGCACCAACTGACGTGATCAATTCACCCTCTCCCTCTATTTCAACCATGATCTTTACCTGAAATCTCCTTTTCTAACATCTACACCCATCGCAATGTCGTCTCCAGCCCCCGACGACACGCGCATCGACGCCGACCACATCTCCACTCACAGTTCCTTCGCCTCGGCTAGCGATAGCGACTCGTCCTCCCGCGCACGACGGAATAAAGAGAAGGCAGCCCTTCGCCTTGTTGCATTCGTAGCAGCAAACATCATCGCTCTAGCCTGCGGTTCCATCGTCGTTTTCTCCCTGTACGCGCCTCTTCTCCAATCTCGTCTGCACTACACCCAATTCCAAGTCAACGCCGTCGCTATCGCCGGCTCTGTCGCGCTGTACCTTCCTATTTCGCTCATCGGCTACATCTGCGATCGCGTAGGTCTAAAACCGCTTGCTCTAGCAGGAGGAATCCTCTTCGGCAGCGGCTATGGCATCGCAGCGGCCGTGTATAGAAAATTGGACCTGGAATATCGCAGCCATCCTGACTATCGTGTCAATGGCGACTGGTCCGTTCCGTTCCTGATGTTTGCGTTTGTATGCATTGGAATTGCGACTTGTGCGCTCTACATGGCTGCTGTTTCATCATGTGCGAAGAATTTTGGAAAAGGTCGGTATCGAGGACTGGCGCTTGCTACGCCCATTACTTGTTTTGGATTGAGTCCCATGTGGCTGAGTCAAGCGGGAACTCGTCTGTTCACTGAAACGCGATCGGACGGGGGTAAGGGTGATTTGGACGTATTTCGCTTCTTCCTCTTCCTCGCCATCTTGACATTCTCCATGGGCATGCTGGGCACGTTCACACTGCGAGTTGTGGACGAAGATGAGCTTATCGACGAGGCGATTGAAGAGCTGGAGCAGAGCGGCTTACTGGATGGAAGCTCTCTACTCGGCCGGTCCGAGAGGAGCTACGGTGCAACAGCTGATGAGACAGAGGGCTCAGCGCTACTTGATCCGTCGAAAGACGATGCAAAGTGGAAGAAGAACTGGGTTCTCAACGCTGAAACGCGTTCGTTCCTGTCTGATCGCACAATGTGGCCATTCGCTCTGGCGTTTCTTCTGATTGTTGGACCGGGCGAGGCGTTCATCAACAACCTGGGTACAATCATCGGTACACTCACACCACCTGAAATGGAAGGTCTCAGTCATCGTACTTCAGCCGCGACACATGTGTCTATCTTTGGTGTCACAAATACAGCTTCTCGTATCTTTATTGGTACTCTGACTGATCTTCTGGCACCATACCCTCAGACACAGCATGTTCAGGCACCACATGCTCGTTCCGCCGTGAGCAACCGCTTCTCCATCTCCCGCGTGGCCTTCATGGCATTCTTCGCATCTCTCCTCTCAATCGGTCTTCTCATCCTCGCATCTGGCCTTGTCCAAAACCACGCTGAGCGCTTCTGGCTCGTCTCCGGTCTCGTCGGCGCAGGCTACGGCGCAATCTTCAGTCTAACACCTCTTATCGTAACGATAATCTGGGGCGTCGAGAACTTTGCCACCAATTTTGGCATCATTGGCATGCTCCCTGCAGCAGGGTCTACGTTCTGGGGTCTTATCTATTCAGCGACTTATCAGAACGGCGCGAACAAGTCAAACGCTGCGCCGGGGGGTGACGAGCGTGGTGATTTGTTCTGCTATGGTCAGGAGTGCTATGCTCCGACGTATTGGGCTGAGACTGTCACTGTGTGGGTTGCTGTTGGGTTATTGATCTGGGCTTGGAAGGGTAGAGGGGGTTGGGCGCAGCGTGGAATTGTGATTTAGCACAACATTGTATCTCGACATCTCATAGTTTTGGCGTTCTGGATAGACGGCATACGTATTACGTGGATAGGTCTAGTTTTCTCATAGCAGCATAGTTTGATATCATCGCATATATAGCGTCTTTAGTCTGCCGTTGTTCCGTTTGTCAAAGCTCCTGCATGCATCCACAAGCTTACCCCGGATTTTAGACAACTCCACCACTATCATCATCACCTAGGTGAGTTTCCCGCGGCCAACTCCCCCTCACTTGATACGTTATCGTCTCGGAGCCCAAGCTTAGTCCCCGATCAGCACGGATCCCAAATTTACAACCGTAGCTCTAAACTTTGTGCATCGAGTTCCCACTTGGTATCGTTATAGTCTACAAGATAGGAAACTATCGGGGGACCAATCCGGGCAACTTGTAACCTACGCCCTACGGAAAAGTGTCAAACGGTTATCTAAATAGCATGTTCGTGTAGTATAGCCGTCTTAGTATAGTTGAATGCTATCATAGTCAATCAACATGGCTGAACGAAAGGGAAGATTGTGGACGTGGCTGGCTGCATTGCCTATCCTCTTGGCTGCAGCGTTCACAGCGTATCCTGACGTCTTTCAAAGGTCTGGACCAGAGGCCTTCCCCTTTGTGAGGATTAAACAGGGGACTGTTATTGGCAAGTTTGTTGATGATGGGACATTTCCTGAACCGCTGGAGGGATTCATGGGGATTCCGTATGCCGTGCCTCCTGTTGGTGAACGAAGGTTCAGACATGCTGAGCCAGTGGGCGCGAGCAATGAGACGATTGAAGCATACTATCTAGGACCACGGTATGAACCTAAACATAGTGATGAATTATATGCTGATCGGTGAAGATGTCCTGGCATACAACTTGTTCCCTTCCTAAAAGACCCCATCCTCGGACCAGATTATGAATCAGAGGATTGTCTTACCATCAACATCTGGCGCAAGAAGGGCCATTCCCCCAGCAAGGGAAAACTCCCTGTCGCTGTCTTGATTCCTGGAGGAGCTTTCAATCGTGGTGCTGCGAGAATGCACAACTCGCATACTATGCTTGCGTTCTCAGAGGAGCCGTACATCGCTGTGAGCATGCAATATCGCATTGGTGTCTTTGGCGGACTCAACACTGAGTTAACTGCCCAAGAGGGTCTCTTGAATCTGGGTTTGAAGGATATGTATGTTGCGCTTGAGTGGGTGCAGGAGAACATTGCTGCGTTTGGAGGCGATCCTGATGATGTTACCATCATGGGATTGAGCGCTGCAGCTCACGGTGTAAGTGACTCATCTCAAACTAGTGAGCCTTTGACTAACATCTGAAGATCGGACATCTCATCATGGACATCAACCAGCCGAGGAAGCTCTTCCACAAAGCAATTATGGACTCAGGGGCTCATACTGCCCGCGCAGTCCATCCCCCTAACGCCGCCCTCAACACCCAACACTTCAGGGAACTTCTCGATCTAACGCCCTGCTCCCACTTCAAGGACCTCAAAGATCCCGAGATCCTCACTTGCCTTCGCAAGCTCCCGTCAGAAACTGTAGACAAAGCTGGAAAAGAGGTGTTTAGACGTTCAGATCCGTCAATCCGCTGGGCGTGGCAGCCTGTCATCGATGGCGATGTTATTTCGCGCAGACCTATCGAGGCGTGGAAGTCTGGAAAGTTCCATCGAGTTCCCATCTTGACGGGCTCGGCGCATAATGAGGGTGCATTCTACGTTTCCCAGAAAGCTGATAAACCTGAGGATTTCACGGGTTTCTTCAGGGAGCTTTTACCGCATCTTACAGATGCTGAGGTTGCAGAGCTTGAGAAGCTGTATCCTGATCCCTCTACGAACCCTGACTCGCCGCATCTTGACACTCGTGGTATTCCAGGCGTAGGATCTCAGTATAAGCGCCTCGAGACAGCATACGGTCACTACGCATATACATGTCCCGTCCGCCAAACAGTAATCTGGGCAACATATCACGACAACGCCCAGCCTGCATATCTCTATCACTGGGTCCTTAACAAAACTGCTCTCTTTGGCGCTAACCACGGTGATCAAATGCGGTATCAGACGTTTAACCGGGAAGTTCGTGAGATATCACCTGCGCAGAGAGAAGTGTCAGGACAGTTCCATGCGTATTGTACTAGTTTCATCACGAAAGGGGATCCAAATGCTACAAAGGGGAAGTTTTCACATAGACCAGAGTGGACTTCTTTTGAGAATGGAAAGGGGAAGACGATGATCCTTGGGAGGGGGAACGATGAACGGGCTGGAGGGACGGGGGTTGGAGTTCCGGCCGAGTTGGTGGAGTTTACATGGGGAGATGAGCAGTGTGAGTTTTGGTGGAGGGTTTCTTCGAAGTGGGAGGACTAGATACCCCCTCATTAGTGTACGATTGAACAATAGATCACAACTATATTGAGAACAGAGTGTCAAATCCGGAGAAGCAAACGTCGCCTCGACTAGTGCATGTCTACCCCGTCTTGCCAAGAGTGTTCACTAACCCTGGCTCCATAAACAACATATCATGCATAACCACCAGGTCACATTGATGGATTCCTTTACGTAAAAACGGCACCAGAGTGGAATACCCCAGATTTTGAGCAAGGGTTCCCGAGTCATCACCGAATCTGGGGTAATCAAGGGTCCACGAACACAAGCTTCAATTGACTGTAACTAAACTAAACAACATGACATCATAAAACCTCTTATAACCAACTAGTAAGAGTATCGGAAGTTGGGGTTCTCAAAGTCAGTGAGATCCTGCAACACGGCGTTCTCATCCTCTACGACAGGACCTTGAGCGTCACGAAGACGGTTTCGGCGGATGAGTACGAAGCGAAGAGCAATCGCAATGGCAACTTGGCCTGCTACACAGCCAATGATGAGCTTGCAGCCAGTCTGGTAGATTGGTGCTTCAGAGCCAATGAAGCCGTGGGGTCCAATGATGTTGCCGATGCAGTAGGCGAGGAAGACGAAGGCCGTGGCGGTGGTTCGCTTGGTGTAGCCGCCGACGTTTGAGGCGGGCATTTGAAGAGCGACAATGAGAGCACCGACGAAAGAAGCGCACTAAAGATAGTCAGTAGGATGCTCAGGGGTAAGATGGTGATTAAACATACCATGTAGTAACCAGCGAGAAGACCGCCCTTGTTCGATCGAGGAAGTTGCCAAAACAGCGTAACAGCAATAAGCGTCGGCAAAAGCCAAACACACATAACAATCGTCCTCACATTCTTAAACTTGGACGCAACATACGGGCCCGTAAACATAAAGATGGAGTTGCAAGCACCGTACGGGATACCATACGCCGTCGTCAAGAGCGCATCATGTGTAAAGCCCTTGACGATCAACTTTGAGAAATTCGCAATTCCGCCGTTAATAACCTCGTTCAGCAGCACAAAGAAGAACAGCAACCAGATCTGCGAGTCCACAAAGACCTCCCGGATCTGGTTCCACTTGATCTGCCGGTTGAACACACCAGTCCTGTTCTTTGCGCTCTGGGCAATAAGCATAGCGCGCTCTTCAACGGTATAGCGCTTCGCAGTGAGGATGTTGTTGGGGAGGAAGAAGAATAGCACGATACCCCAGCAGATGGTGAGGCCGCCGCAGAGGACGTAGATTGTTCGCCAGACATCCCATCCTTTTGCTTGGCCTACGCCGTAGAAGAGAATGCCACCAAACATGGCTCCGAAACCGTTGAAGCAGTAGAACAATCCCGCGCGCGCAGGCTGTGTTTCGCGACGGAACCATTGTGAGACGATGAGCATGAACGCGGGCGTGATGACAGCTTCGAAAGTACCGAGGAGAAATCGACAGACAGCTAGGCCGGCAAAGTTCTGGAAAGCGGCCGTGAGGCAGAGAATAGCGCCCCAGGTGACGACAAACGTGCTCACAATGGTACCCGTGGGAAGCCTCTGCGCAAGATACGACGCCGGCCATTCGGCAACGAGGTACGCAAAGTAAAAGATGGACGCCATCCACGAGTATTCATCAGACGTCATGTGTGTTGTGCTAAAGAGATCAAAGACGGCTGAGTAGCCGAGGGCTTGTTTGTCGACATATTGAAGAAGATACGTTCCACAAAGAAGCGGCATGAGAGACCAGTCGACTTTCTTGCGGAGTTTCTTGAGGGCGTCTTCATCGGACATTAGTTCGCTGAGTCTCGAGTGTGCAATGCCATGTTGTTGGAGAAACAGCTCTGCCTCATCAAGGTCTGTAACAGTACCGGCTTTGATGTCTGCTTCGACGTCGTCGTGGTCAAGAGGCTGGATCTTCTTGACCTCAATATCGTTCTTTGCCTCAGCCATGATGAAAGATATAAATTGTCAGGAGATATTCAATGAAGATGCTCGTCCTGGTGTGAAAAAGAAACGGCGACCTAGCTCCCTTTTGAGCCCGGGGGCGATATACGATTCATGCCTCCCAGGATCTGGGGTTCAGTGGAGCTGTGATAAGTCCAGTGGAGTATTCAGCGATACCGCTAACTAGGATGTTCTGAGATAGGCAAGTATACTACTCTGTAAATGCGGGGTGAATGAGCTGATGAGCGACGATAGTGGTATCGTTTGGCCAGGATGGGTGATGTTTTCCCGCGGAAAACAACGCGGTGGAGACGGAGGCTAGAAATGGATGCGAAGGGGGAGATAGGATGTTAGGTCTGGAGATAGAGACAGCATTGGCATTTTGTATATCTGATGATGATCCGATGATAGGGATAAGTGGCTTGGAGTGCGTCATGGATTGATTGTGTTGTGCTTGGTCTATGAGAGCGACAAGAGGTTGTCGTGATGAGAGGCTTGAACTCAGTTGACACGTTAACGAGCATATCGCCATGAGAAACCAGTGTAACTTCATCACAGTACCCCATTGGCTGATCAACGCTCCAAGATCACTCATTGCATTGTCTATCTCATTTTGGACTCCAACACAAACCATCAACACCAACACCACGCTCACATCACAACATCACACTCACATAACCCTCAGTCTTCACAACTCCAAACCCTCCTCCCAGCAAACCACGTCTCTTTAATATCCGCCTTGAGCAACGTCCTAGCATCCCACTCCATATCCGCCACAACACAGTCCGCAAACTTACCCACCTCCAGCGTTCCCACCCGTCCATCCTGAAAAACACTCTTCGCCGCGCCCTGAGAGCCCGCAACAATCGCCTCGCAAACACCCAGCTTGAAATGCTCATTCACCACCTCTTCACACTCTGGTTCCCGCGCTGAGCGTCGCGTCGCTGCGACGTACACGTTGTGAAGAGGATTCCACGGCGCAGTCGGACTGTCGCTGCCGAGCGCGAGGAGAGCACCTGAGTCGGCGAATTCACGGTATGCAAAGGCGCGGTCGCGGCGGGAGCCGATGAGACGCGGCCAGGCGCGCAGAATGGCCGGGTCGGCGTGGACGGGCTGGATAGACGCCGTGAGGCCCAATGCGCCGAGTCGTTTGGCGTCTTCGGGTGACGAAACCTCAAGATGTTCGATTCGGTGTCGCGCACCTGGCTTGCCGTACTTCTCAAGCATGTCGACGGCCATATGGATCGCTGCATCGCCAATGGCATGCAGCGCTATTTGGATTCCAGCATCAGCTGCTTGTTTAACAACAGGTTCCAGATCCTCTCTTGACCAGAACGGCGGCGGTGACGCAACGGAAGCATATGGCTCTGAGAGATACGCCGTGCACGCGTCGATGATGCCGTCGCAGATGATCTTGATGCCCGCGATGCGAAGATCAGGGGAGTTAAGGCTATACTGCTTCGCGAGCTCAATTGCCCTTGCGACCTGTCGTGTGCGCTCTTCGAGGGTATCAGCGGGCTTGACGATCCAATACGCTGTAACACGCATCGCGACATCAGGATATCGTCTCTTGAGCTCGACGAGAGATTCCCAGGAGTACTCGTCCATGGCCATCTCGATGATTCCTGTGTAGCCTGAGGCGTGGTATGCTTTGAACGCAGCGAGCATACACTCAATACGCTCTTCATTGGATGCAAGTTGCGCAAGCGTAGGCCACACAATGGACAAAATGGATGCTTCGCTGAGAACACCAGATGGTTTTCCGTTCTCGTCTCTCTCAATGATACCACCAGGCGGATCCTCCAAATCAGCGACCTTCATCTCGGCCAAACCCGCTGAATTGCACCACGTCGAGTGCATGTCCTTTGTATCAACATAAATCGGCCTTTCGTCAATTTCATCGAGTATCTTTGCCGTCACACCATCAGGAGTCATAGAGTGCATCCACCCCTTTGCCATAATCCTCGGAACATCCGGGTTCGCCTTTGCGTAAGTTCGTAGCTCATGCAGAATATCGTCCAGATTCTTGCAATGCTCCAGCGCAATCTTTCTCAGTGATTGACCCAGTAGCAAAAGATGCATATGCCCATCTACAAAGCCCGGCAGAACCGTCTTTCCGCCGAGATCCTGGGTAGTAACATCGCCTGTGACCTTCGCCTGCACTTCGTCTTTTGTACCGACGGCTTGAATGATGCCGTCTTTGATGTACATGCTCTCAGCAAAGGTGGGTTCGTCAGCCAAGCTGGCGACGGTCCTCGAGAGGATCTTGCCATTGATGAAGAGGGTCATGGTGAGTGAGTGCGTGAGTGCGTGATCAGGAAGAAAAGAAATGCAAATGAGGGCTGGGCTGTACTTATACCATGGGCCTCAAAGATCCTAATTAGGCCGCGTCCATGCGGGAGCCACTCTAGTGGGTTACATGTGCCTATCACCAAATTCGGGGCTTGGTGGTGGGGTGAGGACCGTCCAATGTCGTCAAGAGCTCTGTAAGACAATGCATGCAGTTTGATATGGCATTTACTGATAGGGCACTTAAACCAAGGGTCTTGTTTTCTACCAAGATCTGCATAATTCAGTCTATAAACGACCTGCGCATTTTGAGACTCTTGTACATGTTCAACCTCGGCATCGTCAAGTCCGGCACCGGCCTTGAACTCGTGGAGACCCCTGATTTAACCTGTCATCATCTTTGCGCCCAATTGGTTGCTTGTTCCATAACAACGGGTCCGTGAAAATCGCTCACCGAGATGATCTTATCAGATTGAATGTCATCTGATCTGATCTAATGCACGCAATCGCATCAATTCTTCCACGACCGAGGTCTCAACCCCTGCTCCACTGTCTTCTTGAGACTGGACGAAATTTTCTCACCCCGGAAATAAAACCCAGTCAGATTCTTGCCATGCTATGACTGTTACACGCGATAAATCAGCTTGGTCCGTGAATTTTAGTGAGGCGTAGCACATATGGGTATGACTTCCCTGATATTGTCGAGAAGAATTTACGGCATGATGAGCACCACGCGCGGCTAGACGTGGGCGCAGTACGCTGCTATCCTCGAAGACGAAGTTGCGCTCTACTGTATGAAGATACCATTGGCTGAGAATGTGACTGTCCCTTTGAGTGTCCTTGCAGCATTACAAGCTCTCTTCGTCCATGCCGATATCCCAGAGCAAAACACAAATGTACACCATACTTCTGATCAAATTAAATTTGTCACTGGAGCATCAGGTGCTGTTGGAGCATATAAAGCTCGGCCCCAGACCTTCACGTTGTCGCAGCATCAAGCTCGACCGCCCATGACTCCTCCTTCTTTTCTGTTTCCTAGGGCGCGCTCTCAATACTCCAAATCCTGGCGCTTCATACTTAATCCTTTGACCCTCTGACATAGTTCTTGATTCAATCAATAGAATAGCCCTGTCCGTCGCATGAGACCTTGAAACGTTCTCCCAAACCCTTATATCTGTGGACTTAAGCAGCCTCAACTTTGTCGCTGCTTATACAACAGGGCAATAACATGAGAAGCTTCGTTCTTTATTGTTGAACCCTCGAGAGAACAGCCCTAGAAGTTGGTAATCCTGTTGGAGGACAAGTAAAGGCTTTTCTGGCGCACCCGTTTGAGCTCTGTATGGCGAAGGAGGTGTTTTAAATGGCTATCGCCAGGGCGCAGATGAGGGGGAAGGTTGTTCTTTCGTTCTGGGTAGGTCAGTAATATCGATCGATGAATGATTGGGAGGCTATATTGGCTGGCTGTAAGGTTAATACGGTGGACGAGGTTTGTTGTCGCGGAATTCGTTTGATGAACTCTACTGCGATCACGTAACATGTCAATTAATTCTCCCAATGCGGGGTCTGTTATAACTGTACCTGAAATAGTGCTGCATCTATACAGGAGATGATGCCGAATTGATCTAAGAAGTTGCATAGCCTTCTCTGAACAAAGAACATCATGAGTTGACAACCTCGAATGCGGGGATGACTCTCTAGTAACTTGACAAAGGCCACATCACGCTATGCAAAGACAATATTTCGTCGGAATAGGAACTCTCAGGATTATTGTATAAGACATCGGGACCCTTCCAGGTCTGGCCATGCCAGCGTTGTCTTGATCGTGTCGCTTCGTTAATCGAGTCCCCGAGCAGCTCCCAAACACAGCTATTTACCTTGGCTGCCACATAGAAATCTCAAATCCTCTGTAATGGTTCTCCGTCTGATTTTCGTGTTGATAGCTAACAGCACGAGCATTTCTCCCACAATGGCCGTCCACGGGTTCGAATGCGGCTTCAGCATCTATCCTGCCCTCCCACAAACACCCACCAGCCAAGCCCTCTACTCACTCTTCCTCGACTGACTCGCAACAAAATTCTCTTCTCTAAGCTATGCGTAGTCTCTTGTAAAAGGCACCGACCCTGCCTTCTACTACTTCACATACCCCCAGTATCGCAAAATTCCCGCCAACCCTCAACACTGCAACTACTTCGTCGGTTTCCGCCTCTCCTTTTGTACTGGTGGTTTGTCTCGGGAGGAAGCTGTTGCTAATGTTATGGAGGTTTTTTTTATCGCCAGGAAGTGTTTTGGAGAGAGGGTGAGATATTGGAATGGGATGTATGGGATGAGGTGTAATAAGCAGTGGGGGTACTATAAGCTTGGGGATGGTGAGGAGGCAGAGAATGAGGTTAGGAGGTTATGTAGTGGTATGGGTGTGAAGGAAATGGTGATGGAGACTGTGTTGGAAGAGAATATCGTTATATGAGTTGGACAATGCAAGAATAAGAGCAAGCCATCCTGTTGTTCTACAGTTCGTGTCTTTGTGAGAGCACGGACATGGACGGCCGGCCTGATTCTTACATCCAAGGCGGCGTTCCTGCAAGGACCCCATTGAGCCTTCATGCTAGTATTGACCACTATGGCTTGAACATGTCATGCACGGGTAAATGAGACAGTTATCCGACGGCTCTTGAATGCCGTATCACACCGTGAGTAGTATTTAGGAACTCTTTTCTGCATCAATAACAGCAGACAAGAACCGTATCAAATCTTAATCAACTTATTCTTAGTGCCTTATTAACTCAATTACCGCCCGATTTACTCAGCGAAAACGGTGAGCTGCACTGTAACCTTGTTCCCAACGCTGGGGCGCTTGAGACTCACTTCCACAAATGGCTAATGGTGGCCACTATCGGACTTAACTTTTTGAGCCCGGATCTCTCTTGATTGAAACCTTTGCCGTGCTCAAAGTTTTCCGATCAACTTGCTACTAGAAGTACCCAAGGAAAGTAGTGAAGGTGCTGGTCTGTATTGGCGAGGTGTCAGCAGGGAACGACTGCCAGCCAGTGTGCATACATCAAAGTCCATTTTGCCTTCATTCAGTTTCTGTACAAAGATTTAACCGTGTGTTGCCTGATTCCTTGTGGCAACGCCCAGTTGTGGTTTGGCTGACAATTGAAGTCTGTCCACTGGGTGTGTGGGTTGCCAGAAAGAATCGTGTCTAATAGGGGGAGCATGTCTAGTCTTCCCTTTTGCACTACCACATCAATTTGCATCAGAGATGAGCTATCTAGGATTACCTTGAAGACCCTTATACTTGGTATACTGAAGCTTCGTCGTGGCGATTGCGTCTCCAAAGTTGCAGACGTGAAGAGTCTTTGTTCGCCGAACAGTCAACCTCTGCCCCAGCGACGCACGTCATCCCTTTACGAAATTGACAATTATGATGGCATTTTAATATAAGATTGTTTGTTGCCTCTTTGTGAGTATGGTCGTGTTTGTTGTGTACTCCGCAAATAATCCCAGATGTTAGATCCACCCATTTCGTGATAACTTCATTTGCCGTCATTCACCAATGCAAACAAAGGGACGCAGGCAAATGACACCATAAAGCAAGCATTCTCACGAAACAAATTACAAATTAACGGCCTCTATGAATAACACAGCTTGCGTACATGTAAAGCGTTCTCGTAAGATTTGCCTCCAGTATGTGGAGATATGAAAGCTTGTTCACGATCCTTATTTTATGGACCGTCTCCAGAAGCAAGATTCAGACCGATATACTGCGGGGCTCCTCACTTAGCCACTTTGCTTGAGCAAGCAGAGAACATACGTGAAAGATATGTTTGAGCAAACACTCGCGCAACTGCCAGTCGCAAAGGCCCGGCGGGCAGGAATCACTGCTGTTGATGCACTTCAAAGAACCTTAACCCCTCCCCTTCGCACTTTTTGCATCGCACCGTCTCGCTCTCTCACCTCAATGAACTTGTCATCATGTCCTTCGACTGCGGTTTCGACATCTTCCCTCCCCTCCTCCGCACACCGGAGAACAAAACCCGCTACGGCGAATTCCTCCATGACATAACCACCATCTTCAAAACGGACCTGGAATCCCGCACCCTCGTCCTCCCAACCGACAGCGACCGCCCCAAAGTCTTCAACGAAAACTTCATCCACTTCGTCTTCACCTACAACCCGCGCATCCCCATCGACCCCAGCAACTGCGACCTATTCCTCGGCTTACGCTCGTCAAGCGTCTTCAACGCCAGCATCCTAGACCACATGCACGAACTAGCTTCTATCGCGCGACACCACTTTGGGAGCCGTGTGCACGTTTGGGTGAATCAGAGTGATATCTACAGTCGGGAGGAACTTAACCGGGCGGAGGATCAGGTCTTGAGGAGAAGCGGTGCGAAGGATGGCTCAGACTTGAAGACGTTGGAGTAGTTGGGTCAGATCAGCGCGCTTGCTCCGCTATATCCGATTGACGCTACTGAACTTATACGCCCGCATCTGCCGACATTGCGCGGCAGTCAGAGCCTGGAGGGTATACATGGGGCTGACGTTGGAGCACCAAGGAATGGGAATAAGCACAAGCGTGTTATTGTTATTATATCGTAAGGCAAATCGTCAAATCAGTTCATTCTGATACAGGGATATCTCCAATCGCAAAAGACAAAATCTAACCATAGCGTGCTCCCATTCGTCCAAATCTCTAGCAAAAATTCACGGTTTCCTGTCTCCGTCCATTTAGAGCAGAGCTACTAGGAGCGCATTAGCTTTGGTCGCTGTGTTTAGTGATTATCTTACTGACCTGATCGAGCTTCCCATGACTTGTATGGGTCAGCGGGCTTTTTTGTAGGGTCGACTGAGCCTGCGAGCTTCCTCTGGATCTTCTCCTTGAGTGAAGGTTTATATGATGTGGTTTCAAGGCCTGACTTTGTTAGTGAGGGTTCTTTAATAGGAGGTGTCTGAGACATACCAGGCTTTGAACTTGTTGAAGGCTTTGTTGTGTCAACGAGTGTTGTCTCGGAGACGTTGGAAGTCTTGTATGTGGCTGAAAGGTTCGACATATTGAAGTTGTTATGTGTTGTTATATAAGTGTATGGTGGGTGTCAAGCGTGAATGTACAAGTGTCTTGTAACTGTAGTAGACTGTAGTGAACTGATGATCTTATTCTGATGCCTCAAATCTCGGGGCGGCTGCTTCTACTTATACTTGAGACCAACTTTGCACACTATTAATAGATCAGCCACAATTGAGTCACAATCGTTAAAAATGACACCCCAACGCCCTTGAGATGGATCACTTGTTGTCAGCCCTGCATGTTTCGACCCGTCTCCGAGTGACACATGCCGCACTCTGGGTATCATTCGGCGTGCCAAAAGTAGTATAAACCCCTGTAACCGAGCTGAACCAAGTGGGGGATTCTCCATTCCGAAGCCGAGTCTCCAATAAATTTCTAAGCCGAGTGCTTAATCATGAAGCCGAGCCACTAATTTTCAAGCCGAACACGCAAGCCGAGTACTTTATTTTCATTATCCGAGCACTCTATTTCCACACCGAAATCTCAAGCCGAAGTACACTTGAAGCCGAAAATTAAGATTTATCATCAACACTTCGGCTTGGATTCATCAGCAGCGCATCATAAATCAATGGCGCCATGTCAAGCGCCCCTCTCCTCCTACGCCTAAACGGTCGGCCCCAAGCCTGCGATCCATGTCGCGCGCGGAAAGTAGCCTGCGATCACGGCCAGCCAACGTGTTCGCGGTGCAGAAAGCGGAACGAAACCTGCGTCTACACCGTTTCGGAGCCAAGGGTCAAGAAGCAGCGGCTTCGGTCTCCAGTTCGCACCGAGTCGCATTCCCAAACAAGTAATTATCCAAGCACAAATACTGCTGACTCGACGCCCTCGCCCTCGGTGGCCCCAGGTTATCTCGGCTTCACTAGTCACAATGCTGTGTTTGAAGAGACTCGGAATAGTCTCTCGCTCGTCCATGGGCCTGCTGTGGAGGTTGAGCCGAGTCCGAGGAGGACGCCAAGGGGGAGAGGTGTGAGTGAGATGCCATCTCATCTGAGGGATATGAGTCTCTGTGTTCTTCGGAATTTGCCTCAATCGCACAATGATGTGATGGCGCATAGACTTCACTGTCTCACCGACGGCTGGATCTTCAGAGTGATTCAAGATATAGTGAAGACGCTTCATCAAGACTACGGACATTACCTGTCGTCGCGAGATGATGCTGAGCTTGATGAGCTGGCTCGTCATATAAGCAACAACACAGCACGGCCTTTGCGCGATGAACATTCGAGTGCCAAAGCTTGGACCGATCAGTTTACGGGAAGCAATATTCGATGGGAGTCAATTGGATTAATATGGTCGTACTGGGATGGCTCTCCGAGCTTGGATGCTCCAGCTGTAGTGAGGTGTTTGGGTTATTGTATCAAACTCGCTCGACATTTTACTCCTGGGAATGACATTCTTCTCTACCTCTGCTACAGGAGAGCTACTACCGAGTCACTCGTCACAGGTGACGCTGGTAAGCTCATGCTCAATCCCATCCATTGAAGCTTGCTAACACTCACAGGCTTGACCTGCTGGCGCTACTTCGCAGAACACGTCGCCATGCTTACATTCCTAGGCCGACACGTTGGAACAGAAGATACAAATTACATCCCCTCGCTCTGCTCTGAACACAGACGTCGCATCACAGCCCGTACCTTCAACCTCGACAAAGTCCTCGTCTCCTTCACAGGCCGCCCACCGCTGCTAGGTCGACGCTTCTTTTCCTCACCTCTTCCTCTCGACTTGACAGATCTAGATCTCCAATCTGACCAAGATACTATCAGACATGCGGTGCAAGAGCTAGATGACAATGGCTTTCGCCACGTCGGTGATCTGAAAGGATCGTCGATGGTTAGGGCGCGTGCGCAGATTGCGTTTATTAAGGATGAACTTCTCGAGATTGCACTTGCGAATAACGTCCAGGTAACCTTTGAGAGTCTAACGTACGTCATCCATCTCAATTCAAGTGCTGTGCTGATAATGGTAGTGAGATCAAAGCTCGTGCTGAAAGAACATATGAGCGCTTCCCAGCAAATCTCATCCATCGACCTGACGAACTCGACGATCCAGACTGCGATGTCCAAAAAGTCTACTCCAGAATCCTGATTCGATTGGAACACATGCAGAATCTCTTCTTTGTAGAAAGACTACTCCTTCGGCTGGGTCATACTGATGGGAATCGATTGCTCCCGATTAGTTTTGAGATGGTGACTTTGACACTTCTCTTCTGGACACATCAAGATCGCTTTTCGGGCATGAGACGCGACTTTGAGTGGCTCGTAAGTTCTCCAATTCCTACTATTCTGTGTATCTAACGAGCTTAGTTAATGGCCTTTGCTGCCCCGGGAGGCGGTATTCTCTGCCTTGAACTTCTCCGCCCAACATTCCGCGGCATACACCCCGACAGTCCAAAACTAAGCCGTTCTGCCATCATCCAAAAACTAAGCCTCCTCATCGGTTTCCTCGACTGGGTCCGTCCACCCGCTCCAAACGCCGATCTCTGCGCAGACTGCAAGGCTGTGATCCAAGGCGTACTCGACCACAACCTCAACGCTCCGATTGCAGGCGGCGGTGCGTTGGATACGCTTGATTGGGATATTCCGACGCAGTTGGATTTTAATTTTGATCTTTTGGATACGTTTGATTGGCTGCGGCCGGAGCAGTTGAGTTTGCCTGCGTGAGCAAGGTTAGGATCGCGGTGTTGGTTTCGGAAGGACGTTCGAGGTGGATCCAGTGGCTTGTGTTGAGCTTGACGGTTTGGAGATTTGGGGTCCATGATGCAAGCATTTGTTGCTGTTGGGCCATGGATTGCTCGGGTTCTGATGGGACGATGAAAAGAACAGGATGCGGCATCTTGAAGTCTTCGAAGCCTTGTTCGTCTGGTGCAAAGAGGTTGTCTTTCCACATGCGGTACCATCGGCATACGCCTTTGTACCCGTCTGGCGACCCGAATGCTTTGAGATGTGCTTGTTGCAGATCTTCAGTGTACCAAGGCGCGATGGGAAGTCTGCGATCCTCACGCACGAACTCGGCCATCCTCCCAAGAGGATGATACCAAGTCTCCCATTCTTGTCGATCGCGACAAAACACAAGGCTCATCGCCGCTTCAGCATGCTTCTCAAGAACAGCCTGCGAGTCAAAGCCTGCAAGCCACGGGATGTATCCGAGCATCTCGTACCCCAGGAATTGCTTCGTCATAGCATTGATCATGTCAACATCAAACGGCGTACCAAGCTTCGGCGGCCCAACAGCCAGAAACACGAGAGCTTCCCAACGCGAAGGATGATAAGCCACCATCCTCGACAACAGCGTCGCACCAAAGTCATGACCAATTCCGATGGCGGTCTTGAGGTTTAAATGGTCTAGAAGTTCAATGACCTCATCGCTCATTGGCTTGAGACGATACGCGTTCACATCCGTTGGCTTGCTGCTTTCGCCATAGCCGAGAAGATCGAGAGCCACAACGCCGTATCCCTCGGATGAAATGTGTCGGATTTGATGAATCCAGTCTGTGAGGGTTGATGGAAAGCCGTGGAGGAAGAGAAGGGTGGACTTGTGAGAGGTTGGAGGAATGAAGATGTATGAGTATACATTGCCGCTATGGGCTGTAAATGTCTGTCGCGCAGGTAATTCCATCGTCATATTGATATATGGTCAATTTTGATTGACATAAATGAGATTGAAGTAGTTGGAAGTGATGACGATGTCGTCTCGGAGCTTTATAATTGTGCGGAAAGTTCTCGGACACTTCTCAACACCCCACCTCACTCATCCTCACTCTCAATACATCACGAATCCTCAATATACCGCTCATAGACCTCCCCATAAAACTTCCTCCCAATCTCCCTATGACTCCTAACCTTTGTTCTCAACTGCGTCTCCCCCCAAGTATCGTACAACCCCCTCACAAAGGGATTATCCACCAACCCAGCCTCTCCAGACTCACCACCCTCTTTAAACCGTTTGAAATGCTCCGTCAGCGAAGTCATCGCTTCATCACGCGTTAAATCTCGTCGTACACCTTGAAAGAACGGAACGCTGAATCTTTCTTGCGCGCTGGAGAGTACGCGATGCGTTGTCGCTTTGCACACGCCGTTGGTGACGACTTCGAATGCTTGGCCGATGTTGACGACGAATGTGTTTGGTATGGCGGGGACGTCGATCCATGTGCCGGATTTGTTCAAGACTTGAAGACCGTTTACTTCGGGGGAGGCCTGGAGAAGAAAGGTCCACCATCCTGATGAGTCTTTGTGAGGGCCGACGCCTTGGGAGGAGGTTGTTGAAGCTGGGTAGTGAACCAGCTTCAGACGGTGTTGGTCTGACAGGAAAGAGAAGAAGACTTCATCCGGAAGATCAAGAGCTTTCGCGACAAGCCTAAGAAACCGCTTCCCTAAGAGTGTAAGTTCATCGATATACCGCGTGACAACACTCTTCAGCTCCGGGAGAGCAGTCGGCCACTGATTCGGTCCCCTCAATCCATCGTACAGCGGCGCTCCATCAGGCGCTTTAGTAAGTTCCGTCGCAAGTTCAACCTGTTCGCGAAAATCTGCTTTACCAGCTGTCGTTTCACTCCCTGCGGCGCTGTATCCTAGAAAATGAGGGGAGTTTTCAAGAGCGATTTCTTGTTTTGCTTCATAGGGGAGGGAGAAGAGTTTCGGGAGGATTTGAATGAGATCATCAATTGTGGAGAGGGGGACGGAGTGGTTTTTTACATAGAGGAAGCCGATTTCTGTCAGAGCGACACGGAGATCACTGAGGGT
The DNA here is from genome assembly GCA_002980475.2 of Fusarium beomiforme. NCBI lineage: Eukaryota > Fungi > Ascomycota > Sordariomycetes > Hypocreales > Nectriaceae > Fusarium > Fusarium beomiforme. The sequence goes on along the minus strand of PVQB02000622.1, from coordinate 333 downwards.
TTGAGGAGTGGGTGATGAAAGGTCGATAATAGGGATTATGGTAAAGTCTTGAGATGGCATTTTGTGATGATTGTGTGATTGTGTGATTGAATCAAACGAGTAAGGTTTGATGGCGGTAGAATGAGGACAATTGGCTGGATCACGCGAATGAGGGGTTCACTGATGCAAGACTCGATACCCTCGACCCTAAACAAAGCATTGTAATCCAACAATACCAACCCTCGATCATCTCCTATTCTTCAAGAGACTCGACAGCTTAATTCAATGTCCCATCACCAGCGTTAACACTACCCTAAACCACCAAACCAAATTCCCAATCCTCCACTCCCAGTT
>PVQB02000621.1:0-27237 GCA_002980475.2 Fusarium beomiforme | reverse complement strand
ATAGTTAGGAGAGTTCTAATATTCTATCTTATATAAGCCTTTTTGTTATTATTGTTCACCTGTCCCCTTTAAAATATATTATAGTTAATACAGATCAGGGCCTTAGAGACGATATAGTGGAAGTGAAAATATATGAACTCAAAAACCTAAATCATAAAATAGATCAGCAATAATGGAAAGGAACAATCAAAGAAAGTAAAATAACAATAACATCAGAGGCACAAGTCACTCAGCTTTCCATGCCCATTCAGTCTCTGAGCTCCTCAATCCTTCAAGAAAGACACTTGTGGTTCAATTCCACCCCAGAGGCATCAGTATGTATCGTATGTATCTTAAGTCTCTATCGGTCAAGTTCGAGTCCATATCCTTATTTCGTAATTATTGGTTGGCTCCACAATCACCAACCTTTAGCCTCGTTGGATATTCTTGCTACAGTCTTTTTATCCTTAGGCCACTTTTCGTCCGTAGGCAAGATGCAGTGCCACGACCACGACGAGAAGGAGCGGAATGATAAAGACAACTATACTCGGCCTCCTCGTGTCAGCTTCGGATTTGAGCTAGGATTCCTTGTGGCTACAGAGCCAAGGGAAGTTGATGCAGATGCCACCATTCCTGGCATCGCCCCTGTCACAGGTCACAGCGATGGTCGAGAAGCAGTCGTAGAATTGCTGCGGGGGCACGGATTCTGTGCAGAGACAGAATCAGGAAGTTCCAGCTCGACGAAATATCCGTGGATGGTCACGGAGGACCTTTCGCCTGTAGAGGCCGGAACAGCGTGGGAACACCCAACCTACAACTGACAGGCGGTAGAGGTCGCAAGCCCACCATTCTATGTTTGCGATGAGGCATACAGGCTCGTGTCAGTGTTGGTAAGACTTTTGACTAACAACCTACGTGTTCGAGTCAATACTTCGTGCGGCTTTCATGTTCATGTCGGCAACGGGCCTCATCAGATGGACATGCATGCGTTAAGGAACTGTGTGGCTCTCCAATGGGCGTCCGAGCCAGTGTTGTCTACTTTTCATTGTCCAAGTCGAAGTTTCGCTCATTACTCTAGGTCTATCCGACGCTATAAGAGCAATGGGCTGACTAGAGGCACTGGGCTGGCTCAAGGCATGACTGCAGATCAGACACGCCACCTAGTCACGCCGAGGGTAAATTTCGTACCTCGATACCTCTCGCGGGCGAGGAGACTTGGAGAAGGCCCCGTTACCTCCAGGGTCAAGCTGTACCAACGCATCAAGGAAGCCAAAAGGGACGGATGGGAGTTCATTGATCCTGACATCGACAGTGACGATTCCGATTATGAGGATCAAGGCAGCAAACTTTTCTGTCGACCAAGAAAAGCATAGGAGCTGAGCACAAAGTTCTACGTATGCCTGGTAAAGAAATCATCGACATCAAACTTGAAGCTGGGGCTGCAAGATTAGACAGTGAATCTATTCGTCGTGATTTACCTCCACAGCTTGACTTCCGGTCTTCCCAGTTGACCGCTTCTTACCAATCATCTGACAGCGTGCCTTTGCTGTACGAGAAGCAGAAGAAAGAACAAGCTGTGTCAAGTCGAGCGGTACCATCAAACAGGTACGATGTGGGTGTTTTAGAATGTAACAATGAAGCTGAGTCAAAAGTTGCCTGGAGAGGAGTCACTGAGCTCATGGCCTGCGATGTTGGCGTGCATCAGATCGCACATCTAATGTGAGACCAAGAAACCCAGTTGAAGTACTACGGCTACAACTGGAAAGGCCAGTTACACGAAGAAATGCAGCTGCTGGCCAATAAGGAAACTCATGGCACTATCGAGTCCCGTCTCGCGGGTGGTAGCCTTGACGCCGACTGGATCGTCACCTGGATCAAGATCCAGTGTCGTATGCTCGAGTGGGCACGAGATGCGGAGCCTTCACAGTCGATGCGTGTCCTTAGAATCCTCTCTCGGGACAACGTTTCTCATGAGTGCACATACGACGCCTTAGACTTCCTTAAAGATATTGGTTTGTACACGGAGCTCAAGCACTGTCAGGAGCGTCTCCTGAGAGCTGAGGAGGCATGGTTCGAATGCACCATTCTAGACTCTGGCTTGTCAACTAACTCGCCTACAACATCTGACTCACCTATGCCAGAGCCTTGGCCTACAGTCTCCAATGAAGACTGCGGGTGGCCTATCTGCTCTGTAATCGGCTGTGTCGGTGAGGAATGTTTTGTCTTTACTGTAGTGATTTGAGTGAACAGAGAGCCTGCTCCATTGTTATAAGATTGTCAATTCGGTATAATGCCTCAGTCTTTGATGCCGCGAACTGTTTAGTATGCTTCAATCAAGGGATAGCAGCGGCTCTTCATATATCCTTAACGTCGACAGCTCAACCTCCTGTTAATTGATCGTTATCAGTTATCAAGTCGACATGTTCAGTACGTACATTCATCCTTGTTCGACAAACTCCAAGGGCGGACACACAACTAGCCGAGAGAACATCCCAGCTATTCATTATACAATGGATTACACAGAGAACCGGCACGCCATCCATGGTTCAAAATTGTCAGAGGGCTGAGGTCAAGCCGTTTCTTTTGTTTTATATCATAAAGGTTTCCTACTCCCTTTCGCCCCTTGCTATGAATATGTTGAATTGTAAAGCATAACTACATAACTACCACTCCCTCGCCACTGCACCTCTTTGTCCTCCCATGAAAGGCGCAGAAGTTCCCCGGTCTCTCAATCCGCCTGTCGGTACGCCGAAGCGTGTCATTACCTCATCCAAGCTTTAGCAAAGCTTCATCGTTCGGTCTTAAACTCGTCAAAAGGTATCGCATTGCATGTCGAAAAGGTGTATTGTATAAGAAAAATGGGCAAGAAAAGGGAAAAAGGGTGCGCCTCAGCGACTCCAACCTGTCACCCAATGGCCAAGGATGGCACGTGGAAGGACCAGGATAGTGTCGTCGGCACTGTTGATGGCAGTACTCCCACGCTTCAACTCTTAACACTTAAATGAGGTAAGCCAGCACGCCAAGAGCGACAGCGGCGGCAGCACCTCCGCCCACTGGCGCCATGGTAGGGGCAGCGAAACCATCGGATGACGTCGAAGTTGCGGACGCGGCGGCACCAGTAGTTTGCGACGAGGAGCGAGTAGCAGATGCAGTGGCAGTGTCGCTAGCAGTGCTGGAAGTGCCGTCACCGTCGCCAATCACCTCCTTAGGAGGATTCTGCTTGGCACACTTGCTTTCGATCTTGGATTTGCATTGCTTCTGACCATCTTGACTGCCAGTATTCTGCGTAATACATTGGCTGAAGAGCTCCTGGCAAATGAATGTGGGCATGGTCTGGGTATAGTACTGCAGACCGGGGGTCGAGCTGTTGGAGGAGCATGTGCAATTCCACTTGAGATCGTTCTGGATTAAGTTGTTAGCATCCTTCGACTTGATAAATAAAACAATGAAGAGCACTGCAAACCTCGGTACAACTGTTCGCGTTGGTGTCATCCTTGCAAAGAGCATCACAAGTGTTCTGCTGGGCTCCACACCAAGAAGCTGCGAAATATTAGTATGCTCAAGATTACCTGATAGTTTTCCATTCTCAGCACATACATCTGGTAGCGAGATCCACAGAGTTGGGGTCAATGGTCATGTCAAGGGAGCTCTTGTAGTCCTGGACAGATTGGGCCGAGACGGCCGAGACGGCCATGGCAAAGAGGGCAAAAGATGAACGCATTGTGAATAATGTTTGAATAGAGCGTTTATGGATCTATTGTGAGACGATTATCGTGATCAAGGCGGTGCAATAAGTGGAACGATGATGAATCGATGTTTTACTAGAGTTGTCTGCGCAAGGTGGAAGAATTGAGATCGGAATCCTTCTTATGTTGTTGGTCGAGAGGTCTTCTGACGCAAACAGAACGCAGAAGGAAGAGAGCAGAAAGAAGCGCAAAGGCGGCGAGTCAAGGGCAGGTGTGCTAGGTTTTAAATGATGCGAAAGAAACCCGGAGGGAGCAGACAACAGCAACAAAGTTTGGGCAGGTGCGGCGGATAGTAGCTAACCAGGCTAATAACTTTCTAGGCCCGTAGGTAAGGTAACGATCGGATATGGTCTGGCTTGGCTTTGTCTGGGCAGGTGCCGTCACTTGCGACTGGCCTCGGTTTGATTAGGTACCTTGTCCAGACTCAGTTTGGGTATCTAGGTATAGTAGTCGGGCCTCTGTAAACACACTGACAATAACACTGACTGAAATCGATGGAACTGGAACTCGGCCCCGGCATGAGGTGCCCACAATCCGTAACCCATGAGGATCTCCATCTCGGGCAAGTCAATGGGCTAGTTGACCAATAGAATATCTTCCTGGCGACATCCGCCATTGACTTCGCTGCAAACTCTCCCCGTCTCTCAACAAGGGAAAAGACGCACAGGCACAGCTCGGCTAGGTCGCATCGTACCCACACCTTCCCTGCCTTAGCCACTTATCTCTCACGCCATCTCGACACTAGGCCAGCACCATTTCCGTTTTAGTCGTCATAACTACCCTCAACCACCACAATTTTCCGTGTACGTAGGTTCAAGAGCTGTGAGAGTGAGAAGCCGAGGAGGAATTTGTGCTGGGCCTTCCGCCTTCCACATTGACCATCAATATGATCTTGTCATTCGTGGATCCTTCCCGGGTAACGAATCTGTCTCCAAAGTAGTGACAAGGCCCAGGCAAGCGGCTGGGACCGAGCAAGTGGGACACAATCAACAATCAATTGGCACTCCTGGGTGACCAGGATCTTCTCATGCACGTTGACGGGCACTAGATTGAGCTCTCGATATGGTGCTAGATTCCAGCGGTATCCAGCACAGTCTCGTCATCACTCATCACTAAGTTAAGTTTCTGTCTAACACAGACCAAAAGTTTCCAAGCACAAGGATATCCGAGCAAATATACATTGTGGAAAAAATAGGACGACAATTTATCATAACCGATGGCTATTATAACAAAACTTAATAGAAAGCCTTAGGCTTGCTTTATATATGATATTGTGGTTCAGATTTTGCATTACCATGAATTCCAACCATCACATTAGTGAACCCTCAGCTGGCTTGGTTCTCACACGCGAACGAAAGTCCGTCCAGCATCCCAAGAGGCCCATATATGAGACGAGCCAATTACTTCACACGTTTTGCATCACCATTGTCTCTGATTTCGGACACGGACCATCTCAGCGGTCTGCTATATCGCCGTCATTTCCCCTGCCCGCAACAGAAACAGGCAAAGAAACAGAGGCATGATTGTCTCTTGATACTCCGTACACTTCAGAAGAACTCTGCTACCACTGAGGAGGGGTTGGCTAGCAATGTTTACTTGGCGCGAGGCTGATCTTGCAGCGCAACTAAATGAACTGGAGACTGATCTGCCCAAAGGCGCTTTTCCGGAACAGACGGGAAAGGGAGGGCAAAGGCAATTTTCATTCTCACGACTTCTGCTCATGGGGAAAGACATTCGCAGATGCTAATCTTTCTCCAACGGACAGGGTCACGGCATTTCAGCGCCGACGGTTGTATCATACACTCGGACCTTTTGTTCATGTTGGGGTACTGTAGGTCTTATCCACCATGGCCATGTCTACTATCATTTGCACAAACCCTGCTCGCTAATTTTTTAAATCATGATACATATCGGTTTCGATGTGGTCTAAGGAGTCGAATCGCTTTGTCAGTAGACAGACCACCTGTTTCGTGGTATTGGCCTCTACTGTTGTAGTTTGCAACCTCTACCCTCGGGGAGAAAAACAAAGCCCCGGCATCTTTTTTTCCCCCTCTCGCCTTTCACCGAATCGACAGCCCATCAAAGTCAACAAGTGGATGATAAAGACTTGGTTAGTGCGGTTCTTTATCCACCCTAGGTCCTCGTTCCCTTGTCCCTCGTTCCCTTGTCCCTCGTTCCCTTGTCCCTTGTCCCGTCCCATCTAAAGTGCGTCACTTCATTATCCCCGCCGCGAACTCATCTGCCCATTTCTTCCTCCCCTGTTCAGGTTCAGGTGTCAACAGATTGTTCTCTACGTTGTGGTCACTGATCGTTCGTATATGGACTCTGATCTTGAGTTAGGTTATTAAGTCATGACGAAGTTGAGCGGCCACACTACCATGGTCTGTTGAACTCCACACCATTCTTTGATTCTCAATTTCCCATGATGAAACCGAGGCCGGCCCTCAAACGAGGTCTTGGACAAAAGCCTTGACAACCTTGTGTCAGTTTTCGCTAATGAGAAACTCCATTTGCACCCCAGGCACGATCAACTTAGCGCCACGTATCTGTGGCTGCTGTTGTAAGTCGGCCATTAGAACATGGCTTGCCAACTTATTAGATACTCTTGCACCTTGGCGGTGCAGTAACCTCTTAATCCACGAACCAGAAAGGTTACACCGGCTCCGCGAGCATCATCCAGTGCGGTTCCAACTTCTGTTGTTGGTTTCCAACCACCTTTTTTTGGTCACAGACGAGAGGAGATATTATGAGGTTGGGCTATCTTTGAGCATCAATCTAGTGCCGCCGCCAGGTTATGGCTTTTCTTTGCCTTTTCTGTTGATAGATTCGTGTTTGACCAGCCTCTCCTGCTGACTAACCGTTACTGCACTCTTATCACAAGGGTTTTTATTGTTGGCAACCGCTGCTAGGAGGGTTTACAAAGCTTGGCAAAGCTCAAGCTTGCAGAATTCTGGACTCCTTTAGCCTCCCTGCAGCCACATCGCGGATGGCTAGACGTTGCTAGCCGCCTTTTATTAATGTCAACTACTCAACTACTGGCGAGGTACCCGTTTAAGCATTGTCGCTGAGCCACGCGTACAGCCTCTGATAAGGCCACAGCCATAAAAACTCGAGTTAAGCTTGCTATTACGCGGCCAACACCAATGGCTTCAATCTTGTTCCAGTTCATATCTCCGATATTCCGCAAAATCAATGCCCTTTTTAAGGGCAAAGCTGACTGCCGTTTTTCCGTCTTCATTGCAGTGTTGTTATGGTCTTATATGGGAATCTCGTTGCATTCCCTAGCGGCTCGGCACGATTTTCCGAGTCCCATGTGTTTTTCTATCGTATCTAAGACATCCAGACATTCGTCATCATGCTGTCCATATTCAAACCGACTTAGTTCCTGACTGGCGATTTCTACGGTGTTAATAAGTTTATTTACTGGTTGTCATCTTTCGCTGTACAATGATAGGCCGTCCTTGACTTGATACAGTCCTTATGTGTGGGAATGGTGTTGATGTTGATGCTCGGTAATCTGATATTCACCACTCACTTCATATCATTTGGTTCGCCAATTGTTCCCTACTCTGGCAGGCAAACTTCCGTGCAATCTACTGTATTGGGGACTGGAAGCTTCTTGTCAGTATCATTGAGTAAAGCATCTGTGGATGGTAACAAAACCGAGTCATAACTTGGTCCCATTATTAATGATGATAGAAAGTTTAGCTATGGTATACATGCATTGTCTCATCGGATTTCCAGACGCGCCTAGAGTGAGGCTCACTCATGAAAGTATAGATGCAAGTGTTGGCATCTAAGATTGAAAACAAGCCAACTATGTTAGATCGCATTTTAAGTGTTGATGGTGGGATATAGGTTAGCTAACTTTGTAACACTCTAGCCAGCGAAGCTCGGAATCAGTGGCGGTGGAGACCTCAGGTAAAGCGGTCCCTGCATGACGATCTCAGCTTCTGAAATCCATTGGTTAATAGCCCGAGCTTCAAGCCAACCTATTAATTCCAACTTCAAGTCTTCAACTACCTTACTAACCTCCCTACAACCGTTGAAACCTGTACTTGTCTGTCATTCACACACCTCTGCCCTATGGCAAAGCCGCCTCAGCCAGTCATGTTACGACAAAAATAAACGTCTCTATTCTCTCCCTTGCAATCGTCAAATTAAATTTGAAGCCACACGACAGCGCTCGATGCACTCCGACTGCTGCTGACCCCTCCATCTCTCCTTTCCACCATCACCCAACTCCATAGATAGAATAACCAAAGTCTTCGCCCATCATGAATCGCCTACCACGCGAACTCATCGATGCGATACTACAACAATGCATCGCGGCCGGCCCCAAAAATGCAGTCCTTGATCTCCGGCTCGTCTGCCATGTCTTTGACCAGATCCTCAAGCCGTTCGTATGCCGGACTCTGGACCTGGAGTTCTCGCGACTGAGCAAAACGAGTGGCATAAAACCTCCACAAATGGACGCACTACAGACGATAGGATACCATTGCAAGAGCCTCTATATTGATCTGATGGTCCTGAGGGACGACCGTGAGTGTCCCGTATCGTGTATGTACATACATATGTGGTAGCTAACAATCACTGGCCAGTTGAAGTCGAGTTCCTTGATACCATATTTGCACGGGTCCCGTCCATGGCAGACTTTTGTCAAACGCTACACAAAAAATATTGCATGAATGAAACATCTTTCACAGAGACAGATTACTATCAGACGGTGGAGGAGATGCTATTTTACTGCCGCGATGTTGACCGTCTACGACTTAACCTTCCCTTCCAGCTCGTCGGCCGCCATTGCAACGCCGCCACCATGATCCTAGCCAACACGTTGAAAGCCTTTGCTCAGCGACCCGAAGAAGACTCAGCGAAGCTCAACACACTCGTCATAGAGAACGTGACTGACGTTGCCATACGCCACCTCTGGATGAACCCGATCGATGTGATGAATATCATGAAAGTCTTGGAGGTGCTGGAACACCTAATCTTGACACTACGGCGGCACGAAAATGAACCCATAACTGTAGGGTTGTTCGGATCTTGCCTTTGGAATCTCGTCGAGAACGCGGGAGAGCTGAAGAGTCTCTGTTTGATAGGGATGGATCATGACGACCGTCCACCTCGAGGGTTGAAACAAACGAAGTTCTGGCAGATGCCAGTTGATGAGTGGCGCGCAAAGTCACTACCGGCGCCCAATGTCATACACTCCAACCTGACCTGTTTGGAACTCAAGCGGATCGAGTTGTGCCCGGAGGTATTCGTTCGTACCGCGGAGAATTTTGGGGCTACACTTCGAGAGCTCTATCTGAATGAAGTATATCTTAAAGTCGAGCAGTCGCGCGACTGGAATGAGGATTCTAAGAAGATTCTTTGGGTTGGCATACCCAACCAACGTCCAGGGGATGACTGCCATTGGATTGCCATGGCGCTAAGATGTGCAACACCCAATCTGAAAACCTGCCGAGCATCTTTCTTGGCCTATGATCACTACATACTCGAAGATATGTCTAGCCAACCAGAGTTCGACCTTGTTGACCCCTGTGGCCTTGGTCGGAGCATCTCTCAGCGCTTTGTTGAAGTGGTCATGGGAATTCGCCAACCTACGGCGCTTACTAAGGATGTGGTGGAATATCTCCCCGCGGATACTCTGTTCGACGGACTTCTGAATAATCTCGTCCCACGGGATCGCGCCCTGGGAGTAGTTGAATATGACACCAATGCCTACCAGACAACTGTTACCAATTCAACGTCAGAGTGGCAACGCAGCATCGATGGCGTGTTCCCCAATTGCAATTCCAACACTCTCGACGAGTTACACTATATTGCTGAGTCAGCATGTCATGGCATGAACGAGATACATCGGCGTCGCAATGAGTGGTCTGCCGAGAATAGCATGGCGAATGAGTTTACGGAAAACCTTTTTAGTATCCCACCTTCTGATGACGAACATAATTGATAACGATTCCGGGTCACTTGCTTCACATAACGAGATAACACGACCCATTGGCTATAGACAACTTCGAGAAATCTAAATAATATTCTTCAGGTAGCTTGCCATTATCAAGTTTGAATACCAACGAGATGCGATTGCATCAGTCTTGTCCCTTGCCGCTATATAAATGCCAACCCAGAGGGCTATGAATAAAGCACGCCCCATCTTTTTAATTTGCTTTTGAAGCATCTTCAAACCAAGGAAACATCATAACGTGTCATGATAGATCGTCTTTTAAATAATAAGAAAATCGAGTGGAAAAAAATATCTAGGATATGCGCCTAGGAGCCGTTGACGCCATTGCCGTTGCCATTGAAACCGTTGGTCTTGGCTGCAGATGTAGCCTTCTCGAGGGCCTGGAGGACGTCATTGGTGAGGTCATGGGCGTCCTCAACACCGCAGCTGATGCGGACAAGGTCGTCAAAAATACCAACGGCCTCACGCTGATCTCGAGGAATGCCGGCGTGAGTCATGCTGCTAGGAACCTCAACCAGACTCTCGACACCACCGAGACTCTCGGCGAGGGTGAAAATCTTTGTCACCTGGCAGAAACGCTCAGCGGCAGCATGGCCACCCTGGATGCGGAATGAGAGCATACCACCGCCCAAGCCATCACGGTGCTGCTTCTTGGCAATATGTCGGTGAGGGTGAGAGTCCAGACCGGGGTAGTTGACGGCAATGACGAGGGGAGAAGCCTCAAGAGCTCGAGCCACAGCGTCAGCGTTGCGGCTGGCCTCACGAGCTCGCAGGTGCAGAGTCTTGAGACCACGGTGAGCAAGCCAGGAGTCGAATGCCGAAGGAACAGCACCAATGGCATTCTGGAGGAAGCTCAGACGGTTCTTGAGCTCGTCGCTGTTGAAAGCAGCAACACCCATGACTACATCACTATGACCGTTGATGTACTTGGTAACACTATGGACAACGATGTCGGCGCCGAAATCGAGCGGGTTCTGGACGTAGGGGGAGAGGAAAGTGTTATCAACAACGACAAGGACACCATGCTTGTGTGCCTCAGAAACAACAGCTCGGATATCGACAAGGCGCAAGGTAGGGTTGCTGGGAGTCTCGATCCAGATCAGACGGGTATCGGGGGTGATGTGCTCGCTAATATCGATCTCAATCTCTGGTGTAAAGGTAACCTTTACACCGTGGGCCTTTGCGACTTGTGTGAAGTAACGGTGGGTACCGCCGTAGACATCGGAGACAGAGATGACATGGCTGCCGGCAGCCAGACTCTGGAGGATAGTGGCGGTGGTAGCGGAACCGGAGGAGAAAGCGAGGGCATACTTGGCGTGCTCGAGAGCAGCGACAGCAGTCTCAAAATTGGTACGATTAGGGTTGGAAGATCGAGAGTACTCATACTCGCCAACAGGCTTGCCAACGGCGGACTGAGCGAACGTGGTTGACAGAGAGATAGGCTCGATCACGGCGCCGGTAGCGGGGTCATGTGGAGCGCCGGCGTGGACGGCGAGAGTACCGAAGCTGTGAACGGGGGACGGAGGGCGAGGTGGGGTGGCCACGGGGTCCGAATTGAGGGGAGCAGCCGACATTGTAGCTGAGGATTGACTGGCGAGTGGAGGAAGAGCGGTATAGTATAATTGAGCTGAGATGAGATCTAGAGGACAGATAACAATAAAGGTGAGGAAAGTTGGTGAGGTGAAGTAAGGAAGAGGTTGAGGTGGGATGGATGTGGTGACAGAGATGTCAATATAAATATAAACTCTGGGCTCTAGTGACAAGCGAGTGGAGGTCCAGGCGGGGCTGAAGGGTTTTAGAAGAGGAAGAAAAAGCCTTTGTTCTTCTTTTCTTGTGCTGCCCTGGTCTGTTGTGTAATGTAATTGGTATGGGTGGAATGGGAGGAGGAACCTTTTTATATCAGAGCTAGGTACCTTTTTTCGAGGTAGGGTACCTTAGCTAGTAGCTATTGTACACAATTCCGCTGCGCCAAGTCACAGAGCAACAAAGGGAAGCCTCGGCTTGACGCGATACAGGGTCGAGATGATGAGCAAAGGGCGGAGGGCGGACAGTTTAGTCCTGAAGGAGAAATGTCGTGTGGTCGATATGGAGCAAAATAGACAAAAAGTCTCGGAGGTCTAGAGCGGGTTTGAAACCTTGATAATCACGTCACAGCAGCCTCTTCAGCGAGGGACGAAGAGTTTAGAGTAAAAAATAATGTTGAGATCTCAAGTTCTCGGGGAAATGGACTCAAAAATCAATAATGGCCCAGAGGGTAAAACAAACGTAAAAAGAATTGATTAGTGAGTGACTCGTGTGCAAAACAATATGCAACTCTGGGTTTTTGGTGGTCGGTTATCGGCTCTCGGTGTACTTTGTACAGACAGATATCGTCGGTTTAAGGACCAGAGGGGTTTGATTGATGGATTGGATGGAGGGATACTGTGATTGTGGAATTATGGAAGGGTCCAGGAAAGGAAAAATGGGCTTTTCTGATTTATATGAAATTTCCATTTCTTCTACCATCTGGATTACACAATTGAGTTAGGTGGATTGAGTTCTTCTATGGCTTGTTCCATTCCACACATTTGTAAGTCGAATGGTATAGATAAAAAGAACAGTCAAGAAATGGATTACACAAGACTCAATCTGAGTACATACTGTCTACTTACCCCCCCTCCAACTTTATCTCAAAGATGGTGATGTCTTGTGTACATGGACGTACCCTGGCCGATGGCCCGGATGGCGCCGCCTCTTGTGACTTTCGTCATCCGTCAGAACATGGATAGAAAAGAAAAAGGCCGAAGTTCACTGCAAAAATGGGTGATCAGAGTGACGGTTTGACAGGTAACTAAATGTCTGTTTGGGTAACCTTGTGGCGTGGCCGACTTGATTTTCTTGGTTTCAATGACAAATGCGATGGGGCCTATAAAAGTTGCTTACAGAAGCATTTGGCTTTTTAAGACACCTTGTGCAGTACCTGTATATGGTGATTTCGCGCCGCTGCAGCAACAAAGGTCCCTGTATCCTCTATGGCTTACATATATTGACTGCCATATCACTATTTCTCTGGCGCAAGGCGCGCGAATACATTCGATATTTCCCTTAGTTGTCAGGTTTGCGACGGGCAGATGCGGTCCTTTCGGCGATAAGTGGAGAGGTCATCATGGAATCCATCAATTCACCGTAAGACAACGAAGAAAATGTTCAAGCGTATGAGTCAACTCAGCTAATAGAGAACCTTTGGTCGGTCAGGCTCTGCTGCATCATGTGCTCGATGTCGTGATAGAAGGGATATTGTGCCTCTGGTAAGAATCGGGCTCTCGTTGTAAGACGCCCGATGTCAGGCATCCACAGTTCCACCGAACTACGAACTTACCTACTCCTTTTGGTGTTATATACAGAATGTATTTAGAACCCATATGGCTGCAACTTTTTCAAGTAACCTCACTCATATCACACTGTAGCTATCCAATGATTAGGACTCCGGTTTTTGCTTTGGGATCGGGGCGACAACCCAAGTCGTGATCCTCAAATAGAATCCATGACCGATATCCCGTGCAAGGATTGTCCCCGTCGGCGTCTACAACCTCCTTTACCGAACTCTTTGTGTGCTGATGGCATTTGTGATTGCGCTGTCTTCCCCGCAAAAGTCTCACACACCTGGAGAGAACTGCCAGAAAACATAAGCGTTCCTTGCAGGTCGTTGATGTCGTGATTGTTCGTGTCGTCATGTCCGTCCGGAAATGGAGGTCAGCAGATTTGTTGCTAGCACCAACAGATTACGGACGAGACCAGGTCTAATGTAAAGTTCAATATCGATGATTTTACAGGGTTGAGACTGACTAGAGAAGAAACTTTATGCTGCGTTCGGTTGTTAGACTAACATAACGCTATGAGACTCAATGCCTGCAGCATCTTAAGAGTTGATAGATGGGATGTACAGAGTAAGTGATATCGACTTCATGATGATTTTAATGCCTTAGCCTCATCTTTCTGCCTTAACCGATAGTCATGACGAACAACAGGAGCATCCTTGAAAGAAACCAGTGTAACAATTCGCAAATGAAAATAAGAGGGAACCCATTCTGCCTCTTATCCCTTCAAAAGTAATTTAATTAACACCAATATTACTGTATTAGAGGTGGTTATTAACTAAGGTAGGTAGGTACTATGTTTCTTTTTATTAGAACAGGTACACTTTGACTCACATCAATCTCTAGACTAATTCTGTTTGTACCATCTTTGGCATTTTCTTCCTCCCCTAGATAATCTACCTAAGGTAGGTAGCTAAATCTGCCTACTAACGTTAGATACTAACCTACCTAGGTAGGAAGGTATTATGATACGAGTACGGAGATCGCAGATCAATTGAAATCCATCATGTCCTAATAAAAAAAATCTTGAAACGTCATCCAAATCGACAGGCACAAGATGTCTTGAATCCTTCATCCCAAACTTCGGAATAACCACAGTCCCGACGGCTCAACGTTTTCTCAGTCTGACATGATGTCGCGGCCTCATTGGACGCCATCGTCTGGTTACCCCAAAAGATAATAGATCTCATGATACGATCGGACCACCAGACCACCCTAATATCCGACAGAGGTAGACTCTATTTTCCTTACTCTGGGACGGAGGATTAATATCTCGAATGGATATCTACCTGTCATAGCTGCCATTGATGGTCGATTGACACAGCCTCAATCGGAACAATTTATCATACTCCTCTGGCATGGAGATGAGTTTGAACTGGAGTGGCTTTGAAGCTGTCAGGCTGTTGGAATACGCCATAACACGCCCAATTAGGGGTCCATGCGCAATCACTCAATGCGTGCAATCTTTTCGCAGGTCCAAGAGTGTCTCTCTTGTCCCAGGGTTCTCTGCGACTTGTCTCCCCTGAAGCCCATTTTGCCATAGAAAGCGTTAAAAGAAGTGGTATCCGGGCCGTCCTCATCCTCTTTTATGTTATCCTCAGTCCACCTGCCTACGTGGTTCCTTAGGCGAACGACACAATCGACAAAGCGTCAATATTCTGGCTCCACAACGTTAACCTCCGGCGCCGAAACCACAGCAAAGAAAAGCAGAGCATCACTGACGCCGACTTCGACTTGACCGGCCCGCGCTGAAAGACAGGAGGAACAGCAGAAGCACACGACAGGGCCCAATAAATCCCTGTCGACACGCTGTGGCAGTGCAACCTTTCCAGCTTGGATTGAATCGACAGACGTGACAGGTTAAAACTGTAACTTAACGCTCCAAGCTCCACTAGGCTGTCCTGCCGACGGGACCGCCCCTCCACTTCATGAGGTGGTGGCTGCTGGCTGCATCTCCTGCCCTCATTTGCATCGATCTCATCACATCACAATAGCACCCCATTCTTCTTCACCGCACTGTTGCAGTTTCTACATCCCCAACTTCGAAGACTTTTATTGTAAGACATAAACCGTGTTCAACCACGATTTCCTTGCCCTATTCGTTCTTCAACACGCGTCATGGAATTCTCTTCCTTATAATCTCACTTCCTTCTTTGCTCTCCACAGTTGCTTCTCCTTTACTCAAAGCCAGTCGTCGCATAGAGGCCCCCTGCCTCTGCGGCCATGCTGCGATTTTACTCACTCTTCAGGGCCCTCTCCATATATCCCCCGGGAACTTGTTGACAAACGATACGTGAAAAATACATACCTCTACTTCCCTTCTCTCCTCCTTCTTCTCTAGCCCATTATGCCGCCTCGACGCTCTCACAAAAAGTCCCGGGCGGGCTGTCGAAGGTGCAAGAATCGGAAGATAAAAGTAGGTCCTTTCAATCCATTGATCCTCTGCTTATGTCTCAATGCATCGCATAATATTGCGCGCTTGCCCATATACTCTTCGCAATGACCTCATTCGACTCAAGCTGTTTGTTTTCTTTGACACCTGCACTGACTGATACTTTTATTTGTTGTAGTGCGACGAAGTCCACCCACGATGCGGTAACTGTGCCAAGCACGGCGTTCCCTGCGACTTTAGCAATCCCGATGTTCTCGAAGAACTTGCCATATCAACCAATACCAGCACTGAGAGTATTGGCGCACCTACTCCATCTCCCGCACCGACTGTCAACTTCAATTCTGCTCCAAGAACTCCGCTACCACGCCCACATGCCCCTTCGAGTCCAGCAAGAGTACCTCGTCCAAATCCTTCGCCTCCGACTTCTGTTTATTCACAACCTTCGATAAGCTCGTCCACTCACACCATAGATAATGGCGAACGAATGCTCGAGCTGCGTTTGATGCACCATTACACCAATGTCACCTCAAAGACACTCCTGACAAACTCGCCTGCCGCCGAGGATATCTGGCAGCGTGCCGTCCCACAGATGGCCTTTTCTGGTAATGGCAAGACTTACCTCGCTGACGCCATCCTGTCTGTCGCAGCCCTCCATTTGCGCTCAATGTCTCCAAATGACAAAGCATTGGTGCGCGCTTCGCACGCCTACTCAGCTTCCTCTCTTTCTGCCTTTGGGGCGTCGCTAGGATCGGGTATTACACCCGAGAATGCGGAGGCTCTGTTCCTCACAGCAACGTTGATTGCTTTCCAAGCAAGTGCGTCTCGCATCTTTGTCAAAGATGACGGGGATTCAGCCCCTGGCGACTCGACGAGTCGATATGTGCCCCCACTCTCCTGGTTTCATGCTTTCCAAGGCGTCAAGACTGTGGTTGCAAACTCGTGGCAGTGGATTCATCACAGCGACATCGTCAAAGTTGTTATTGATTCGCAGCCTGGTTTCCAGCTGAACCTCAATCCGCGCTCGCCTGACTCATTCTTTGGTCATATGCTAGAAGGGTTAAACGATGAGCTGATGAACGAAGACCCCCGTTTGCTTTCTTCGACTTCTCAAGCGTACCAACACGCTGTCAGCGTGCTCAATTGGGCGCACAAGAACTATCACGCAGCTGCCGCGCTGACATTCCCTGCGACCGTTTCCAAGCGCTACGTTGATCTTGTTGATGCGAGACGCCCCCGTGCTCTCGCCATCCTCGCTTGCTTCTTCGCATTACTGAAGCGAATGGACAACGTATGGTGGCTACAAGATGTTGCTCGTCGAGAGGTCATGGGTTTGGTCAGCTTATTCGAGCCCGGGTCTAAGTGGTGGCGTCACCTCGAGTGGCCAATAAGGATTGCTTTGCTAGATGGCAGTTCTATACCACAAGATATCTGGGGCACTGAGCTTGAAGAGCAAGCGCCAGATCAACAGACCGTTGGCTCTATGACGCAGCACATCAAGATGTTTGCTGAGATGTTAGACCAACACGCACAGCCGCCTATTCCCATCGCCGATGAAGACCTAATTGTTCCTGACTCACCTGACTGAAGGGTTCTGGCAGCTAGTCACAACCGTTATGGTTAGACCCAGGGGCTTAGAGCCGGTCTCGCGGCCCTCCATATATCTTGCTGGTGATCAGCTTCAGCATGTCGCTGGTCAACATACACTAAACAGCACAGCCAGCTTCGCTACACTTGATGACTCACGAAAATCTCATTATCACGTTTGGAGTCCGTAGCCTGGATCATATCAAGATAGACTGGGGTATACAGTTCCTCATGATGACCTGCATAATAGATAATGTGGCGTATTGCCGTCGGATTACATGATTGGTGCTAAATATAACGAGGAGGAATAAGGTCATTATTAGAGGTTCTTGCCAGGCACCCAAAGGACTTGGCTGCTGTGCTGAGCGGCACAATGTCAAACCCATCGCTGATCACGACTTGCGAGTTGAAAGGTTCAACCTGGCGTGGGAAACAGTACAATTAGATTGAACAAGCACAAGCACTGCTTGGGCTTGCGATTTTCTTGTTCCACATTGAAAACCCATCAGAAGAAGTGTTCAAGTCACTCTTGAAAGGAGGACCTGAGACCTTGCTTTGGTCTAAAAATAATCAGCATAATGTCTTTGCAATATAGAAATACGGTTCGGGCCTTTGAGGTACACATATTTAAATTGTCGTTCAACAAGCGATGCCTGCAGTGATTGGAAGATATGGTCCAACGACAGTCTTGGAAACCGTTACAGTTGAAGAATTTTGCAGGCTTGCACAAGGGAGACGACATCAAGATCAAAATGCTCAACAGGCCATAGCAATATGAGAAACTCCAATTAGACAAAGGACAGATCCTGTCATGCTGAGGGATGGAATCCAGTAAATCAATTATTGACATGGCCTCCCCAAGACCATTTCCGAGACGCCCAACTCCGAGCATACAATGCCGCACATCCACTATTGCTTTATCCTCTTGGACTCCTCCTCTTCAACGACATCCACTGCATCCTCAGCATCCTTTCGACTTCGCTTCAGACCCTTCATCTTGCGGAGCTGCAGCTCGCTGAGGTCTTGCTTGCCTAGATGGACGCGACCGATCTTGTCACCCATGGAGTCAGTCATAATGTTCTTCTTGGTGCGCTCCTCGGTACCGCGAGGCTTCTTCATGGCCTCTTTGAGCATAGACTCATCAGCCTCCTTGACTCGGCCGACACGGAAGTCCATGCGGGGCCCAATCTCCTCAACTTCAACGCGGGGTAGACGCTGGCCGGATCGCTTGGTCCTAATGGTGTAGACTCGTAGGTGAATAGCGGGCTTAACATCGCCGTCGCCAGTGTTATCCTCGGCGCTGATAGAGATGATATACTGGAGGCCCTCGACGTCAATCTTGTCGCTCGGCTCGCCCTTGAAGAAATCAATAAGCATACTCTTCGCGAGAGTAAACTCGTTGTTGACAGGGCTCTCAAAAGCGGTACCAGCGAACAGAAGCATAGGTCGCAGACCAATGGCGAACTTCTTGGTCTTGAACTGAGCGATGGTACGGAAGCTCTCCGGATCGAGGTAGAGCTCAAGCATATCGAGGACCTTGTAGCCAAACGTACGAACAAAAGTCAAGGTGTGAGGACGCTTCTTCTGGCTGCTACCAAAGACGAGGAGACTGGCGTCGTTCTTTTCGGAGAAAAACTCGAGTGAGGTGGCATCATCAAAAGGATGGATGGCGTTCTTCTTGGTGAACTTCTTAGCGAGAGGCTGGCGCATCTGGTGAAGATCATTGAGGGCGTCCTGGACGATTTGCGAACATGTTGTTCCGCGGAGGAAGAGGCATGTCTTGGGATTCTCGTTGGCCTTGGGCTCGCGCTTCTCGAGAGCTCGCTTTGAGCGCGCATTGCGAGGTTTTCTTGACGATTGTTAGTTTTAAGAGAGATAATTGCAATTAAAGATCAGTTTGACATACACTTGTCTAAGCATTTTGTAAAATGGTGATGATAAATGGCTTGCGAAAGATTGGTGGTGAGACTTCGAGTTGGGTAGGTTGGCTTGCGACCTGGAAACGAGGAAAAAAAATTCTTATCGATAAAGCCTGTGCGGTTGTCACCGCTCACCGAGAGTAACGTCTCCACTCGCCTTCTGACCTTTAGCTCGGTGAGCTTGAATCACCCGGCAGTCACGTGTACTACAGTTTATCTTCACATTCGGTAAGTACTGCCGATATAGGTGAATAAAATGGCGGAGCCTCGGTATTTCCCCGCCATAGCCCGGGGCATCTGTTCGGTTTCGCTAGTTCATAGTAGGAGTTCGACTCCCATCTGTAAAACTACACCTCAAGTGCACTAATCTTCTATATCAATAAAGCGAAAGTCATCATCAATCTGAAGCCTCCATCGTCTCTTTCTGCTTAACGCCATACCGGTCACTCAAGACACATCTTACGTAACATTAGCCGTCATGTCGTTTATGGGTGGCGCTGAATGTTCGACATCTGCGAACCCCCTCAGCCAGCTTCATAAGCATACTCAAAATGACAGAACACTCCAGCAAGACCGTCTCGTCGGTCGAGGACCTGCAGGACAACTTAACGGGTTTCGAAGCCAGAACGCCAATGCGCCTCAGGATGAGGTATGCCGCTGCGCAAAGCCATGAAGCCATTACTAATACACCTATCCTGATGTTATAGATGATGAACGGCTTTCTTAACCAAGGCCCAAGCCTCCAGCAAGAATTTCCTTTGCAGCCCGGCCAGATGGGCCACCTCAGCTCAGCCCAGTCTCACATGCGAGCTAACTCAGCATCACCAACATGGGCGCACGACTTCAATGGCCAGCCAGCGATGGAATCAGCTTTCCAGGCGCCACCTGCTGTGCAATCACACTTTAACGCTGACGAGTTTGCCCGTTTCCAGCAGCTAAACACACAAGGTTCCTCCGCGAGAGCGAGTCCGATGCAGAGCAATGTCCCTAGCCAGATGAACCAACAACGACCCATGATGGGCGGCATGATGAACCGACCGATGGGCTATACCCCTATGTTCCAGCCTATGTACCAGAACCAACAGCCCATACCTCACCCACAACAACAGGATCTCAAGGGCAAGGGCCGCCTCGTCGAGCTCGATGACCACAAGTGGGAGGAGCAATTTGCCTCGATGGAGCTCCAAGATAGTGAGAAGGCTAAAGAAAAGGAAGAGGCAAATGCCGCAGAGCAAGAGCTTAATGAAATGGACAAGGGCTTGACGTCCGAAACTAATGAGTTGGGTGACTTCGAATCTATCTGGAGAGGAATCCAAGCTGAGACGGCTGCTTCTAGACAAGACTTTGACCAATTCGATACCGAATGGAGCAACAACATGATGCCCGATTTCGAGGGTATGGGCGACTGGGGCCGACTTGGGGACCCCGCCGTCGAAACCTACCTGTTTGAGCAAGATAACTTCTTCCGCGACGAAAAGAACGCTTTCGAGGAGGGTGTACGCATCATGAGAGAAGGCGGAAATCTGTCCTTAGCCGCGCTGGCTTTCGAATCCGCCGTCCAACAAAATCCCAATCACACCGAGGCGTGGGTTTATCTAGGAACAGCACAGGCACAGAACGAGAAGGAGACAGCAGCCATTAGAGCTCTTGAACAAGCGCTCAAACTGGATCCCAATAACTTGGCAGCTTTAATGGGCCTGGCTGTATCGTACACCAACGAAGGTTATGACAGCACAGCATATCGGACCCTTGAGAGGTGGTTGTCCGTTAAGTATCCCAACATTCTCGATCCAAAGGACCTGCACCCCCCTGCAGAGATGGGCTTCACAGATCGACAGCAGCTCCATGACAAGGTGACGAATCTGTTCATCAAAGCGGCGCAACTGAGCCCTGACGGTGAGCATATGGATCCGGATGTTCAGGTTGGTCTTGGAGTACTCTTCTACGGCGCAGAGGACTATGACAAGGCAGTCGACTGCTTCCAATCTGCCCTTCATTCGTCAGAGGTTGGCACATCCAACCAACAAGAGCAGCTTCATCTCCTCTGGAACCGCCTTGGTGCAACTCTTGCTAATAGTGGACGCTCCGAAGAAGCCATTGCGGCATACCAAGAAGCCCTTGCTATGGCACCCAACTTCGTGCGAGCCCGCTACAACCTGGGTGTCAGCTGTATCAACATTCACTGCCACCATGAGGCTGCCTGCCACTTCCTAGCCGCTCTGGAGATGCATAAGGCCATTGAGAAATCCGGCCGGAGCAAAGCGTACGAGATTCTGGGCGATAATGCGTCTGGCGTCGATGAGACACTCGATCGCATGTCGGCGCAGAACCGGAGCAGTACTCTATACGATACCCTTCGGCGTGTCTTTACACAGATGGGCCGCCGAGATCTGGCGGAGAAGACCGTTGCTGGTGTAGATCCGGATGTGTTCAGACCCGAATTTGAGTTTTAAGGCTTCAAGTCTTTATTTTTCATTATTTCTTTAAACAAGTTGGCTTACATAAAGAAGCGGTCTGCTTCGAGGGGGTACGGAGAAGACTCAGAAATGGTGCATCTGCGTGGGAAATGGTTTTTGGTCTGGCTTAGATGTTACGTATGAGAGATATGCATGGCCCTGGGAAAGTATTCATTGCAGTGATATCGTTCCTAGATCAACGATATCACAATATGTACAATTGCCTCTACGCTCATTTATTGCTCACGAATATCAACGAATAGTTACGCTTCGGGAATCATGACCCTGTATCCATGGTGGGAACTGACACGAAGACTACCTTGTAGTGGAAGCACGGTCACTCCCATAAGTGGTTATATCGACATGGAAGAAGGATTTGTTTCCTAGTTAACGCTGATATTCTAGACTGCTCAAAAGATTTTGTCCATTGTATGAAGCGATCTTGGTGGATGAGGGGACGTTGCGCAGCTGACATGCTTCGCTTAAAGGCAAGCTCTTCGAGACTGAAGTTCAGTATATACGTGCAGAGGTTGAAGCTGCAACCATTGGAGACCGAGAAGGATAGAGGCGTAAACATAAATGAACCCGGAGTCTAGGACCGTTTGAATAGGTCTCCTTTCGATTTAGTGACGAGCAAGTACTGAAAGTAAAAAGAAAAAAAGAAAACACAGAATGAAAGAAAAACTCTCAGCCTTACCAATTCAACAAAGCCTACTGGCGATTCAATTTTGCTTACTAGTGTTGCACCAGATGGCTCGCAATGTGGCAGGCAGATTCTTCAATGTCGAGAATCTAAGTTGAAGGGTAATGATATCTGGAGTTCGTTGGCGCAACTTCAATGGGCCCTGGGATATCATCGGTCTATCCTGACCCGAGCGGACACACGTCTCGAGTCATTCTGTTAAGGGATTCTACACATGGGAGCTGGTGGGCCATGGTAAGAATGAGAGTGACACATGTCGTTATCATTCCCTCAATATTCCCAGCCAACTCTCATCTCCGCTAGGCATGTCTTTGTTGCCACCAGCCGAGCTACCGAGGCACTGTGGAGGTCGAGTAGCTTTCCGGGAAGAGCCATCTCTCGGGTATCTTCAGATGATGATAACTGTGTGCCGTCTTTTTGCAGGTCAAATGCACTATTATTAAGGCTGACGCATGTCTCGCCAAAATGAGACTCAACTCATGCAGCCGCTATACATATAGCCCAATCACTATGAATAGAGCGGCTTAGTGGCAGCTTTGATATCAGACATTGACCTTCTTCTCCGAGGTGGAGAAATATCTTGAGATTCAAGAGGCCAGAGAAGCCACCCAACAGGGTCGGGATTGAATACGCAAGGGAAGAGGTAAGCTGGGACGAGAGAGGAGCGATGACTGGACCGTGTTGCTGGCAAAAGCAAAGCTGTGAGACAGGTCTCAGGCACTCGACTGGCTTGATTGGGCTGAATGAGACACCGATGTGATGAACCATGAGATATGCAGGACGTAAAGGCTTGCTCAAAATCAGGTTATGTGTCGACGTGCTGGCTGCTTTGAGAGGCAGGCCTGTCAAAATGGCGATGCCATGCGTTGCATGCTATTTCACTGAGGGCAGCCAAGGCCTCAATTAGATCCTGCAGAGAGAGCTTTGATTCTCCCTACATTGTCCTCCAGAACTCCCTGTCGCCAGGAGCTCAGAGGTAGTGCCTCTTACATGTTACCAGCGGCAACCTCGATGCAAGTCATCGAGTTGTTAAATATTGGCCCAAACAAACAAACAAACAAACAAACAAACAAGGCTGGCCGTAACACTCGAATTCCTGGAGATTCTGCTGCAGTAGCAAGGCCCATGCCGGTGGATAAACCCATCCGTTCCCCGAATTTTCTTAACATGGCACTTTTGGAAATGGAACTTATGACCCTCGACAGGCACGGCGCTATCAGTACTGAGAGTTGGGAGACGCAGGGCTTGAACTAGTCACTTTGGGGGCCTGAGGATTCGATCCAAGCGCGCGCGTGCTTGATCGAGACTGATACTAAGTTAGTTCATCCCGAACTGGTGGGCTCTGGGGTACGACTATATGCAGTACTGTGCCTCATCCCATACTCTGAAAGCATGCACTCGACATCGAGTGTTTGGCCACCTCATTAATAACTAACCTACAGCAGTGTTAAACATCAATTAAGTTGCTGTGGCACTGTCATTGATGTGTGAAGAAGACCTAATTTCTTTCCATATCACTTGAGCTCTTCATCAATACTTTTTTACCTCGTGTCGAAGCTGACCGCTTATCTGTGTCTCAGCAGCATGTGTTAATCAAACTCGACTTTACTGTTAGACAAGATATTGACATGAGACTATGGTTCAGCTGAGGGCTGAAGTATACCTAGTTCTACAGCAATTTTGCTGGACTGTGTCAGTTGAGAAATGATATCATGCCGGCCAATGAGTGTCATTTCCCGCTGCCATCCAGTCGGCGGAGCATTATTCTCCGATAACCTCAACTGCATTGTCATTGCGTGTTGAGTACAGATCTGATTCTGGCTAGCAACACACCTGGCGAGGTTGATGAGCAGGACTGAACGATCAGGGTTGACCTTTACGGATACTGTATGTAGGATATCCACTAAATTCGACTTTGGCCACTTCGCCTGTTTTCGTAAGTTTGCTAGGCTTTACGCCTTTACCAGAGGATTGGGTCTCCAGGCAGGTGTAGGAACCCACAAGAGAACATCCAATGCGGCTGTTGGTTGGCCAAGCGCAAGGGCATCGCGTTGATAAAAAACAGAGTTTAGCACGAAGGCCGGCTCCCCGCTATGGACATCCGGATCTAGGTGTGTTGGTACAGCTGCAAGAGAGATTAGCGGGTCCTTTCATCTGACGATAATCGCACTAATAAACTGTGCGGATACTACAGTTCAAGACTTGAATGAGCTCCATGTCTCGAGTCCTCCGTGATAACTAGCACACGTGAGGTAAAGCGGCGGCTCGCCAGATGCGCAACACGATAGCATTGCACAGGGCTGATACGAGGGAGTGTGACAGGATGAGGAAGATATTGTGAAGTAGAGTCTGTTTGCTATGATCTTCCACAAGTACCAGTTTATATGGTTCAGTCACGCCATGTGTAACGAACCAAGCGAATTGGCAGAATAATGTATGGCTGTACCACTGTTGTCAGGCCAAACTACCGTGATTGGGCAATGTAGCGGTTACCGAGCCGGCACTTGTCATGCACACTAATCGAGGTTCCTTCTCATGACGGTAAAGTTGAACGTAGGGTCTTCATTGATGGTAACTTGAGCATAGCATATTGAATTCCTTGAGAATTTGTTGAGGAATCGAACCAATGTTTCTCAAATACCATCGCGCTCCTGAATATGCATTATATTCGAGGAACAATGGACTATAGGAAGGATTTAGGAGCGTCTAGATTAGTGTTGTACAAGTAGCAAACCTAAACTTGCCAAGCACGTATATAAGCTATGTGCAGACCGTCAGTCACTTTCTTCAAGGAACTCAGAAAACACTGAGACGAATAGGGGGATCACGAAACGCCAAAAAACGACGAGAGGGAATGAGATTAATGGGCAACACTTGCCTATTCTTGAGTGGCATCAACTGCTGTACTGAACAGATGAATTTCCAGATTTCCATGAAACGTTGGATAGACTAGATAGGAGAAGATTCGCCAATCACGGTCTACTATCCAGTCAGGGAAATCGGCCGTGACAGGGGTTGCCGTAGGACCTCCATGACAGAAACAATTTTCAGCTACAGTTTCGCAGCCATGAGTCGGCTGGAAACCCAGTGCAAAGATCGACAGTTTCGGCTTGCTCGTCGAAGGAACAATAATAAGGATCCTTAACAGAAAACCCCGAAAGAATACTGTGATCAACCCCCCTGAGTGTAAAGAACCTGGGGGCCAGATTTGGCTTCGATAATTCCAAGGGGTTTTAGGCACTCGCCGGGTGACCTTGTCTTGGTTCGTCCTCGAATTGCGCGTGGGGGCTTTTACTCAAGAGGCGCGGTAGTTCGATATATGTCCGACGGCAGACTTGCCGCACCGCATGGCAGAACAAAACCAAGCCTGCGATTGATTTTGGGCTATATCTGGGAATGATGCTGTAATTGGTACCGGTATCTCCTAGGCAAAAGAAGCAAGATTCTGCATACTGACTTGGTGTACGGAAAGTCCTAAGAGGAAATTGAAAACCTATCTATCTAGATAAAAAGCAATTTCGTTATGTGCTTCGCAGCGACTTAAACTGAAAGGGCAGCTAGTGGAAGGCCATATCAAAATGACAAGGTGCATCAGCTGAAGTATTGGTTCAATCAAGGATAAGGTACCTTATTGTTCAAGCGTGAAAACAATCCATCTCATCAATTATTTAACCCGAGTTGAAGAGCATTAAGTTGATATCTGTTTGTTACGAACAGACAGGATGGCCTGGATGGCCCAAGTCTACTAGCAAGGAAAGCGCAAGTTCCATAACACCTTATTTTTATATAATCGCACCTTCCGAACTAACAGACCTACCGCTCACTTACCTGCCTTACCTTAGTAGGTAGCTCAAACATCGAGATGTATTCCCCCTTTCACTTTCCTTTTTGCTTGCATCAATCTATATCTCGCCTCCATCCCACCTACCTTAGGTAGGTATGCTCCAATGTGAGGATATTCGCGCTTGGTCTCCTCTGTAGGACCGCCCCATCATCCAAAGTCGATTTCGAACACCCTTTTCCATTGGCCCGCCTAGCTCGTCAAGACGAACGCCCCTAAATCGTACCAGCTAGTCACCACCAGCTAGATCTCTTGAACGTGTCCCGACACCTGTGTGGAGTGTGGCTAGGGACCGGCAGCGTTGTAACTTGACTCTACAAACGTTATGCTGCTAGACAGAAAAAGCAATGATTGGCGAAGGCTTTACAGTGCACAGTTTCACTCGAGTGTTTCAAGGTGGTAACGCTTATGACATTCCAGGCATGGCAAGTTCTGTGCACATGTGCTCTCTACTTACCTATATAGGAAAGATAAGTATCGGGGGAAACACAACCATCTTGGCCGGATCTACCATCTTATATGATGTTCCCAAGGTTCTCTGGTGTGCCACATGGCATCACGCCAGCTTAAGGCGTTACGTAGCCCTATTTGCTGGGCGGCGCGAGTGCGCTTACCACGTAGTAAGAGGGGAAAATCCAAGAGAAATCATGCTCATATCTATCCCTCACAGTATTGGGCTAAGACTCACTAGTGGACCAATCGATCTGCGGCACCGTCTTTTTTGAGAGACGACCCTCACGTGGCTGCGGAAGATCGCGCATGTGGTGCTGGGGTACTTAGTTGCTCCGCTCCTTGCTCATCAAACAATGGGGGGGGGTTAAACTTTGAGGGCGAAGCGAGCAAGGGAGGGGCCTACAGATGACGATGAGCCAGTCCTGTGAGAGTCAAAGGACGTGGGTCTGATCATATTCTTATACTGCAACATGGACCTCGAGAACCATGCCATCTGATGGGGTAATGGATACACTAGTGGACGGCGCACGAGGTGCCCCGGCCTTGGTGCAAGCCACACAACTACTTACAGTTCACTCGGGACACCCCGGAAAATCGTCTGCAGCGAGATCCAATGCTGCATACCATAATCCTGTCTGGGTAGGCATATACTTACTTGAACGGAGCGCTGTCGCAGATTTTCGTCCACAAGTTTAATTTGGCGCTGGTATCAGCTTTCTGCCTGTTTGGCACTTCGTGAAGTCTCTAGTGGGCTCTGACCCTTCAGAGGCGCTTGCACACTTATCTTTTCCTCTCTTCTTTTGATTTGCTTTTTTTTTTTTTTTTTTTTTTTTT
>PVQB02000620.1:0-28163 GCA_002980475.2 Fusarium beomiforme | reverse complement strand
AAGCATTACCGCGCAGATAAGCTACCTATTTGCAACTTCATCTTCATAGCAATTCTCAGGCTTAATGTGCCTAACAATAGCATACATTCAGTCAGTACGCAAAAGATAAGCTTTCTTTAAATTATACGAAAACAAGGGAGCCCTGCCATTGAAGGGCAAAAAAAAGATCGTCTCTATAGAAGAGACAATAGGACAATGATGCGGTTTGTGTGGATCGAACACACGACCTTCAGATATCGGTGATGAAGTTTGGCTTCAGTCTGACGCTCTCCCAACTGAGCTAAACCCGCCTTTCGATTACATCATCTTCAGTGTAACATGAGAATATGATCGTCGGACATAGCACGAAAGAATTGCAAGATACTGGGAGTCCTGTGTTGGAGGACATTCTACTACCTAACCCGTAGGCCTGGAACATCACATCACAATTGACAGGCGTGGTGAACAAGAGCTTCAGTTTTACTTGAGGTTTCGTTATTGACATAGGGCAACCGGTCGTTGACAGAGCGTATGAATGTGAGGCAGCAACAACTTTTGGAGGATGATCATTTAATGATTTGAATATTGTAGCTAATATACAGGTCCATAACCAATCCAGCAATAAATGGATATACACTTCCCAACCAGTGCGCTGCGTAACATCGTGAAATATGGGTCTTATCTCTGTGCTTACTCGTTGTCCCTGACATCGATGACCGTCGACTTGAACTTCCTCGCAGGAATCTTGCGCTTAAACAAGATATCAGTCTCGCGGTATGAACGATCCTTCAGCTCAGGAAGGAAGAAGTACGCCGAAACGAAGCAAACAACAGCAGTACCTCCCCAGACATAACCGCACTTTCCGCCAAGGTTCCATCCGGTAGGATTCAAGAGTCGTGAAGCCAGGTAGATCATGGGAATCTCGGCTATGTAGTAGGCAGCACGACCTACACCAGTGCTTAAAGCACGAAGTCGAACAGATGATGTCTCGGCAATGATTGTGTAGGAGATAGGTCCAAGACTACCAGCGTAGACGAAAGAGATCAATATGCCGAGAACAGCCTGTGTATAATTGGTGGCTGTGCTCTGGTGAATTGACGCGACGATACCGAGGATGAAGAGGAAAGTGATGTTGATGATTGTTCCCCAAAGGTAGATGGTGCGGCGACCAAAAGAGCCGGTGACGGGAAGCGACAGGATGTTGGCGATGAACTGAAGGCACGCGTTGACGAGGTTGAGCTGAAACGCACGCTCGGTTGAGACCCCGGCCCCTGGATTTACGTCAGTGATGTGGTTTTCAAGAATAGTTGTCAGTAACACTCACGCTCGAAGAAGAAGGTTGCTTGGTTGGCAATCAAGTTACCAGCAAAGTTCTGCGAGGCATAGATCAAGCAAGTGATGATTGTTCGTCTCAAGTCAGTACCCTTGACAAGATCTATCAGAGAAGGGTTGCCGCCCTCCTCTTCTTCAATCTCGACAGTGCGCTCCATCATGGCAAGCTTTTGATGGGCAACCTCCTTGTCTTTGCTTCCGAGACGCTGAATCGAGCGCAGGGCCTCCTCTTTGCGGCCCTTACGGATGAGCCACCACGGAGATTCGGGAGCGAGGAAGACGAGAATCAAGAGGGGAGTCTGTGGAAAGGACATTAGAATTCATGGATGTGTGTTGAAGTCGCAGGTACCACTTACTGGGAACAGCCATTGCAAGGCCAAAGGCACACGCCAAGCCCACTGGTCATTCCTCTTGTTGTAGGCATAAGTAGCACCAGCGACAATGATGGAGCCGATAGACCAACTCATCTGCAGAGTCGCTGTGCAGGCACCACGGAGGGCAAGAGGGACGATCTCGGAGGCGTAAGCGGGAGAGTTGGCGATGAAGAAACCCCACGGAACACCTTCCAAGGCTTGTCCGACGGTAAGAAGCTCCAGTGAGTTGGCCTATCAATTCGGTTAGCCGCCGGATTAGCGTTGGGTCAAGTTGACGAATGGCTTACAAAGAACGAGATAAAGATTGTCGCGTTCATCAGCATTAAAGCAAAGATTGTAGTCCATCGATAACCGAGCTTGTTGGTAACAGGTCCAGCAAGGAAAACGCCAACAAAGGCACCGCATTGTCCAGCTTGGAAAAGAGCGCTCTGCCATTTTGTTGGGATACTCCAATCACCGTCGACGTAGACACCGTAGTGTTTCTGGAAGGCGGGAAGAGCGACGAAGTTACCGTTCAGGAACATATCGAAGGATTCCATGACCTGGGTGAATAAAGTCAGCGGCTGTCAGAACAGAAAAATGCTATGATATGAACTCACAATGGTGAAGCACATGATAAAGGCCCAGAAACAAGCCCAAGGATGAGCCTTCGCGGCAGCCCAAACACCCTGCTCATGCTCACGCTGTTCAGCATCGAAAGCATCGTGCATGAGATCAGGGTTCCCCAAGACTTCCTTGTGGTCGAAGTCGGCGTGACCGAGCTCCTCCTTTGGCTTGAGAACTGGCTCAGACATGTCGATGGTTCTTTGGCAGTTGCTACTACCAGAAGATAGTGAATCGAAGCCAAGAAATCTGGAGGCTCTTACGGTAATTATACATAATCTTTTAGTACTTCTCTCCGCATTATGGCCCAAACCTAGTTTCAAGTCAACGTGTGGAGTTGTGGAGTGCTCTACGAGATGCTGCCGTTGTTATTCTTGGATTGCTATAGGTGCGCGTAACGTTGAATCGGCAATACGGCATCGAAGGCAGACGGGCAAGTTCCATCACCAGCAATCAAGAGCCGGGCTGATCCCCGTAATGGCTAGTGTACGGGTCCTGCGGCTCTGATCGACCAACGAATTATTTCACTTGAGAATTGGGGATTATTCTTGCCCGGTTTCCTTGCGTGTGACATTCGTGACGGGCCGAATGCAGAGAGCAACCATACCGTTGATAGCTAGTCCCCGCATGGAAAAAGCTTGCGGGGAGAAGGTTGGAGAAGGTTATCATCCCCGTGGGCATTGGGGTAATTCTCCACCATTCCCATCCATCCCGCGCAACGTAGCATTTGGCCTCGGGTTTATGGTCTTACTCTCGTCCGAGTCAGTCTGTTGGTTATCTCGGTGGTTAGTCGTATGTGAGTCCACGGACCCCATGGGGGAAGTAGGCATTGGAGAATTTGAGGGGCATGCTCTGTGCGGGGTGGATTGAGGTAAATTTCTACAACGATCAGCATCAGGACTGGGGCGCGTCTCGGGCTTCTCTCCAGATCAGCCTGAGAGTTCTCCGAGGCATATGTCATGAATATTTCCCGACTAGCATAAACCTTGTTATTACATCAGAGCCCCGGCGTTGAAGCCAAAAGATAACATTTACTGGCCCTTGATCTCTTTCTTCCGCATCTTGACGTCCCCCTTCATCCCTTTGACCAATCCCTTGACTTCCGATTTTAGCGCTTTCTTATCCTCCTTTGACATTTTTCCGTTCTTTTTAGCCGTGTATAATTCTTGCAGGAAACCAGTGATGATTGTGACTGCGGCTTGCACTGCGCATTTGGCACATTGATCGCCGTGCTTTAGGCTGTCAATGGCGTCGGCGAGGTCTTGAAGTTCGGCTTTGGGACGGGATTGGAGAAGTTTGTCGAGATGAGGGGTGTCTGAATCTGAAAGTCCATGGACCTGGCAGTCGTTGGAGCTTATCGATACGGATGGAGTCGATGCCCCTGACTCCATTTGAACAGGCGTTGAAGTCATTGTGAAGGTCGAGCTTTTATGAAGTGATACTAGATGATTTGAGCAGAAGAGCAATACTGAAAGATGCCTCAAATCATTTATATTTTTATTTCCGTAGACATCATATCGGCTTGCTATACAATTTGTCGGTATTTTGTACTCGCAATAGCGGAGTAAGCCTGCCCGTCCACGACCGAGGTCGCCGAGCGGGCATTTCAGACTGGCACGGGAGTGTAGGGTAAGGAGTGGACAACGGGTGTCTTAGCTTTGCCTGGATATCAAAAAAGGGCAGGTTTATTTTTTAATTTTACTTTTCTCTTTTTCGTATATATGAAGCATTATATCGCTGCCTTGGGTTTTATGACTGGAAAACTTTGTCTGCGGCTACGAGCAGTCTCCCCAGGTCCTCCAAGTAACATGGCTGCTAATCAGCGAGATGCAGAAAACGCGGGCTGTGACAGCGGGACACGGTGCTGAGCCACCTCGTAAATCCGTCAATTACCACTCGTCGCGAGTTCAATTTAAGATAAGCCAACTGGCTTAAAAAAAAAAAAAAAAAAAACAACTATCGCCGATATGCATTTGTCTGAAGTTCGATGCCGAACAGCCAGCTCTATGACGCAGCGACTTGATGCTAACCAATACCGTCATGGCCTGCACTCTACCTGAAGTGCTTATTTTGAAAATGGACTATTGATATAGTCCGGTGTCCGCTATCTACATTTCCATTGTCCGGAATCATTTGCATCTCAGTAAAAGTTGCAGTATTAAAAGCTGGAAATAAGTGCCAAGAAAGTGTGACCGTAAAATGTATTCTTGAATGCAGTCATATTAATCATCCGAAGATTCCGTGTTTTCAGCCGCTCCAACCAAATGTCAGGTCTCAAGGTGCTCGTGTCTGGAGCCTCAATCGCAGGACCTGCGACAGCTTACTGGCTGGCAAAGGCCGGCGCAAAGGTCACTGTGATTGAACGTTTCCCAGCTCTGCGTACAGGGGGACAAGCTGTAGACATTCGTACGGCTGGTGTGTCTGTCATGCGCAAGATGGCAGGCTTGGAAGCCGCTGTGAGAGCCAAGTCGACGCAAGAAGGAGGGATCAGCTTTGTTCGCGAAGATGGTAGACCTTACGGAGTTATCAGACCAACTGGGAATCCGGACCAACAGTCGCTTGTCTCAGAATATGAGATCCTGCGCGGCGATTTGTCTAGGATCCTCTTTGATATGACAAAAGATGACAAGAACATCAGCTACATCTTTGATGAGCAGATAGCGTCGATTCAGCAGAGTGAAAAGATTGCCGACCCTATCAGAGTCACGTTTGCAAACGGTACGGAAGCTTCGGAGTATGATCTGGTAGTCGCTTGCGATGGCGCGACGTCAAGAACGCGCGCGTTAGGTCTGGGGTGCAATGTTCGTGATCACATTATCTCGACCAACTGCTGGTCAGCCTATTTCTCAGTGCTCCAGGATCTTCTGAACGGAAGCAAAATCGGACAGGGATTTAACGCGGTGAGAGGACGAAACATCAGTATTGGCACGGATCCTGCAGGCTTCAGTCGCGTGTTGCTCATGTGCATGAACCCGAAAGATAAGCCAGAGAACGCGGTCGCGTTTCGGGAAGCTTCAGCAAAAGGGAACGACGCGCTTAAGAAATACATCGCGCAGCACTACCAAGATGTAGGATGGAAGAGCGACATTGCAATGAAGGAAATGATGAACTCGGAGGACTTTTACGCCAGCGAGATCGTGCAGGTCAAAACACCAAATTTGTCCAAGGGACGGTTTGTCATGGTTGGTGACGCAGGGTACGCAGCAGGTCTCACGGGCGGTGGGACGAGTCTCGCTCTCGCAGGTGCTTATATCCTGGCGGGTGAGCTTGCAAAACACAAGGGAGACCTTGTTGCTGGCCTTGCAGGGTACGAGCAACAGATGAGGCCTTTGATCAACAAGATGCAGGTGATTCCTCCACTGGTAACTACGATTCTGGCGCCACAGACGGCTTGGGGCATTTGGCTGCGAAACAATATTTTTGCCTTCATTGCTTGGACGGGGCTCATTGAGCTTGCTCAGAAATACATTGGCGCTGGCTTTGGCGACGCGAAGGAATTTCCAATTCCGGAGTATGAATGGGAGAATTGAGGACTATGTTAATTAATTGCAGGCCATACTATGTATGTAGTAAAGTGTCAGATGATTGAGAGACCGCTTTGAGAAACTGAATATCACCATGCCTTCGCTTGCGTCGACTTCCGTGACTCGTCTCTTCACTGCATTCGGACATACGTCGCACCGACAGGTAGGGAGCACGCAACAGTGGGCTTGCTAGGATAAGCAGACCCAGGCATAAGAACATGCGAGATTATACACCAACACCAGCCCCTCGAATTTCCAGGTGCAACCTCAGCAAGTGCACACTGACGCCCTAACAAATTTCAGGGCACTACGGAGAGCCATTGAATCCTAGAGCGCCATTCCTATGCACGACAAGGGTCACGTGTTACGCACCTCTCCAGGTGTTGCACACTCAACGCGTCTGCACTAACAATTAAGATCTGCACACGACGCGTTCGAGCTCTGGCCTGTTTGTACAACTCTGTCTCTGAGCTGTCCAAGAAGCGAGTGACTTGTAACAGGGATGCTCCCGCCGTATCTCCACTGGAGGGTTTCCAGAGGCTCACTTCATCTGTGTTCTCACGACCCAAGCTGGTAGTTTGAGGCTGGGATTCCAGAACCCGATGAAACATGCCACCATGTATTCGAGATGTTCAAGCCGCAAATAACCTGGCGATATTTTGTGACGACACATCATCCTTGTGAAGTTGACCTCTTGTAACGCCAAATTTTCTGCCTCTCCAAACCCAAGTCGAGACACAACACCGTTCAAGATCACGATGCATAAAGGCCGTATGAGGATATGCTGGCAAACAACTTTATAATTCTTTGTCTAAGATGTGCTCTAGCTCTTTGCATCAAGGACAGTAATAACTACTATCAATATTAACTAAGGGAGTGTTGTAGCACCAATGTGCTGTGCCAGGTCAAGGAAATATGGGAAGCCATCCCGAAAGACTTCAAACTTGCAATACATGACAATAAATAAACTTTTGCTTGATATTAACCATTACTCCAATTTAAAACCCTTGTACATCGCTTAAGCATCGTCAGCATCGTAGTCCGGGTCGTCGAGGGAGGGATCGTCAGAGTTGAGAGGAGCATCGGCATCAGAAGGACCAGTGCCTATAGGGATGGGAATAGTCGATGAAGAAACAGCTGAAGAAGATGCAGCTGATCCAGTGGCAGTGGTAGTAGCTGCGCTGGTAGGGACACTAGTAGAGACACTGGTAGGGACAGCAGTCGCACTGCCTGTTGCGCTTGCAGAAGCCAAGCAAGCTGTTCGGTCAGAAGCGCAAGACGTCCGAGTAGAGCCAGACTTTCGGCGGCAGACGTAGTAGGCATAATTGCATCGTCGGATGCTCTGCTCGCTTCTCCACCACTGAGCAAGACCAGACACGGAAGGTCGGCTGGAGGTGCGAGTAGGAGGACCGCCAGCGCTTGAAATAGTCGAAGTAGCTGTCTGAGCTGATGTGGCAGAACCAGTTGTAGAAGATCCGCTCTTAATACAGGCTGCGTAGTTGGAAGCACAAGCCGGTTGGTTGGATGAGTTGGTGATTAAGCAGTTGTTGTAGGTGCTGATGCACTTGTTGGCGTTGGAGTCTCGGAAGAGCCAGGTTGGCAGGAAGGGAAGGGAAGACATGGCACCACGACTGGGAGCAGCGGTAGTTGAAGAAGCAGGGGCAGCAGTGGTAGTGCTGCTGGGCTTCTTGGGGCCACCATTCTGAGGGTGGGCTGCGACCGAGGCTGCGAGGGCAGCGGTGACGATCTGAAGAGTGACCTTCATGTCGTATTTGATACTACTTTGTAAGTGTATAAGTTGTTGTGATCAAGGAATGGTTGTAAGACAAAGATTGTTGTTCCAAATAAAGTCAAAGAGCTTGTGAGTGTGAGTGAATGACTGAGAAAACGAGCATCCAGAAGGAAGTGATGCGGAATTATATACTATTGTCTTCATACCTCACTTTCACAACCATTCAGTCTTGCCTCCGAGCTCAGACTTGACGATGCTTGACGTAGCGTCAATCTTTCCACGTTCAGGCACTATATTGTGGCTTGCCATCATTCCCGTCGACAGCCACGCTGCCACTGGCTCTGAACCTTATCGACAAATATGCAAGGTCCAGATGCCATAAATTTAGAGTTTCGGGTGATTAGTAGCCTATACACTTCAATGGTTCCTGAATCGATAAACGATCAACGCAATTAAACTCAGGAGAGAATTCCTCAGCGTCTTTTCAGGGACGGCCTTACCTTGACCCTTTCGCTTTCCGGACCTGTTTCTCAAATACTAGACCCTCGATCGCTGGACCCCTCATTCCATACACGGGGCAAATGGGGTCTCGATTGGGATTTGAGGGGGATCATTGACGACGAACCGGAGATCTCTGGTGGTTATTGCGTAGTTGGTAGGATTATTTACCCTCAGATACATCATCATCAGGTTCCATCAGATTCCGCAAATTTCCGGATTGCATCTTCATTGACTTCATATCTCGCCACTAACTGGCTTACCAAAGGCATTTCTATGTCATATCGTAGATCCTGCTCTCAGTATGTCACGCCACCCGGAACGTCCCCTTCCAACAGCTCTCTCTGCAGAAGACCTAACGCTTACAAACACATGCCAAGTCGGTGGAGTCTCCAGGTGTCGGTCCAGCTCGTCTGGGGCTGTCGGGAATATGGAATAGCCGAGACATGTCGGCAGCATCTGGGCCAGACTAGACTCAATCTATTCCTGCCTCAATTCCATTTCCATCTTCGGGCCCTCGCGTCATGGCGCCGAAAACAGGCTAGAGCCAACTGGCATCCCTCCTTCACTGCTCTTGGCAGTTCGCCTTTGCTATCATGAAGGCTACCTAGGAGTAAAGTGCTACGTAGCGATGTATCGGTAGCTTGATTTGCTTGATTTTCTTGATTTGCTTGATTTGCTACTTGCTTCTTCTCGCAAATATCTCAAGAAGTCATACCTTGCACAAGTTTGGTGTGTCTTTTCCTACCTTATGAGCTCTGTTGCAATGGGTTTTGGCCCACGCCCAGACAACCTCTCACTGCAACTTATCTGTAAGCCCTCTAGGAATTTCACGTGTTATCTTTTCTGACGTTGTATGGGAATCTGAAGTTATGTATTGTGGTTTTTGATCCTTCCTTTGGATTTCCATGGGTCTTGTCTCGCCACAAAAACTCGTTAATATTTGCTTGTTTGGACGTGATCCTCCACTTTCAATTCGACAACTTTGCGTTGCTTGCGATTTGATGATCTTATCCAGCATAAAAGCCTTTCCAAAGACCTACAAGCCCTTTGGTAATGAAGGGAGAGGCGCATGGCCTCCGACGCCACAGTTGCTTCGGGCTTCCAAGCACATTCCGAAGTCTTGGAGCATTGAAGGGCAGCAGGATCTAGCAAGTATAATTGTCTAGGCACCAATGTATTGAAAACTATCTCGTACGACTTGATGACTATCTTTTGGCTTTAATAACCTTACCCAGGACATTTCATCGCATTGAGACCGCTACTCAAGCATTTAGCTAGTCTTGCTCCAACCTGAGTCTTCTGGAATGCATAAACTCGTAGTCAGGCATAGCACCCCTCACCCATCGCTCAAGCTTTCGTGCCCCTTCTTCACCAAATTCAGCCTTCCACTTTATCACCTCCTGACCAATGTCAATCTTGCCAGCAACCTTACTTCGATCTACCGTGGTGCTCACGTTGATGGAGCTGAGCATTCTTTTCTCCACATCGTTCAACTTGTTCAACTCCTGTTCACCTGCCTTGTCCCATGAGTAGCGGACCTTGCTCTCATCAAGGCCGGTAAGCTGTGCGTACTTGCCCACTAGTTGAGGGCATGTCATAACATCGTCGGCGTCAATGACAATTGGCCAGACGCTATCGTTGGCGAAGTGCTGAGAAAAGAAGTCGTATAATGTTCTGTGCCACTTCATGGTGACCTCTGCCGCCATAGGCTCCTTTCTCAGACGCTTGAAACCTTCCCATTCCATCTTGCCGAAACATGTGCGGTACAAAGAGGGTATCATGAGAGCAGGGTGGCGGATGAGAAAGGTTGGGTTCCAAGTCTTGAGAAACTCATCAGGAAAAAGTGTGAGATTGAGTGGTGATCGGGTTGGTTGGGTAATGCCCCTCATAGGAAGTGGTGTTGCTTCTTGCCTTTCTCCCTCAGAACTGTTAATGTAATTGTCCTCGCAGCGAGGATGATTCAGCATGATGGAATGTTCCTTCACGTAAATAATTTGACCCTCGTTTTCTGCTGCAGTGATATAATCCTGGAATCTTTCCGAGCATTCTTGAATCGTCTTGTTCACCATAGCCCTATCCTCCTCCGTCCATGTGTCCATGGGCTTCTCAGCAATAAGGAAGTGTTTGGGCAGAGATGGGAGGAAGAAATATCCTCCGTGGCGGGCAGGCCGTACTCCCTGCTCGTCAAGGTTGAGCATCTTGACCAATAAGTTGGAGGCAGTACGAGGACATGTCAGAAGCCAATAACGACGGCCTTGCGAAGAGTTCGCTCCTTTAGCCATGTTGAAGATTTAATTTAGGTAGCAGTTATTAAGCTGATCTAACGAGATGATAAGGGATGGAAATAAATAGTATTCGGTGATGGAGTGGTAGTAGAAAGCTAAGTAAAGGAAGCGAATTGTGTCAATAAGAAGAAACGCGAAATACTTATACTACGTGAAATTGACTACTCGCTTGTTCCCTAACGTTAACATAGGTCTCATACAATGTGTTTTCGGTTGTCGGTCGCTTGGCTCGTCGCTTCGGGCCGTCGCTATGCATGCGAGGTGGTGCCAAGTGGGTTCAAACTTGGAACCGGTATTGGTTGATCACCAGAGACATTCATGCGAGACGCTTCTACGGCAATTCCAAAATGTCCGATCCGATTGTGTAAGCGGAGGATTCATTTTGTAGAGATGGATCTTCATGATAAACTCGTATATAGACAAGATACGCGAAACTCAATCCATTAAGTTCGTGTAACGAGTTACAACAGGAAGCAGGGGCACTGGCTATTGAGTTCATGTTGTGATACGCATCAGACTTTTTCAGGAACAGGATCGAAACGTATGTAAGACCTATCATCCTCATGATCCCAGCCACGGCGAAAATGTCCTCTCGTCGTTGCGGAAGTTTTGAAGTGCGAGCACCCAGGCACTTAGGTAATGATCGACATTGAGATGCAGATTCGGTTAAGAAGGACTCCACTTGGCCAGCAACCCTTGAGTCAGAAATATCGTATTGTATTGCATTTGAAGAGCGACTTCCGACAGTTTGTTGATCGATCATATAAAATAGCCGACCGAGTGCCGTACCGCACTTATCAGAATTCACCTCGCATTATAACGGCCTTGCTGAAAAGACCGAAGATCAGGAACGCCGAGCTCGATCAATTTATCATATCATGCACGCATGAAGAAGCTCTGCTATTATCCGAGCACGCATGCTTTGCGTAGCGTAAAGTTTTCTGGAGGATGCAGCTACATGAGCCTGAGTCTGTTTTCCCGCCAGTAGTACACGGCTTTCACAGACCTGTTTAACTTATCAGAAACGGTCATTGTACCATCTGACGTAGTCACATCTGTTCTGGCCGTGACCATCAGGAAAGAAAGTCGATATTTTAATTTGCGGTGTCGAGCTCATGTCATAGAGTTGACCAAGAAACACGATTGCGACGAGGATATAAAACCTCTGGATGAAGCCTCTTTCTTTTTGAAGACGCTGATCAGCACCTTTTTCTTTCCCTCTATGCTTGGAAACCTGAAGCTACTTTGGCCACTGAGCGATGCTATCGTGTTTGGAATGGAACTCTTCTCAACCACCACCAATGATATGCAATCATCTAGCGAATTAAGGGTCGTGGAGTTGCTATTAGCAAACATAAAACAGTACTACAATGGGGCAGTCGAGAGTTCATCTTCTCGCCCAGCAGTAGGAAGTCTCACCTGCATAGAAACTACTGTGGCTACGAGATCCTTCAACTAGCGCCTATTCCGAATAGAACTAAGCTCATGCAGAACCCCAGCTCAAATTGCCATCGGAAATTTTGAACAGCTCGGCATCATCCGTAGGAACGAGAAGATTGCTTTAGTACATGGAAAATGGGCTCTCGATTTCACCACGAGACGCTTTGGCCAGCCAGGAAACGTAGATCGTGCTGGTCAAATGCGTTTTGCTTTCAGGGTGCATGGACATGCTGGAGCTAGTTATCCATTTCAATCTCACGTCAGCTCCTTTCCCTACTGCGCCACGTGCGCGTTTTGTGCTGGTATAAAACTCCACAGATCTTCGAAGAACCCGGCGTCTCCAATCTTCTCTCGATTCCTTCCTGCATTAGAAGTCGATTGTATTGCAAACCTTTGGCTTACATGGCTTCCTCAACGTATGACTACATTGTCGTTGGAGGTGGCCTTGCCGGCTGCGTTCTCTCTAGTCGCGTTCGACTGTACGACAACACTGCCAAAGTTCTTCTGGTTGAAGCGGGAAAGGACACCCGTGAACGCTCAGATGTGCATAACATGCAAATAATGAACTTAGGCGGTGAACTCGATTGGCAGTACGAGTCAGAGCCTGTTGCGGCGCTCTTGGGTCGTCGCATCACCCTCAACTCTGGGAAGGGCCTGGGCGGTAGTTCAGCTATCAACTCAGGTGAGCGTTCCTGAATGTTAACACCTAATACCCTAAATAACATATTCGCTCTGTAGGTGGCTGGACTCGTGGTGCTGCAGCTGATTACGACGAGTGGGCATCTCTGGTCGGCGATGAGCGCTACAGTTATGAGGGTCTACTGCCATGGTTTAAGAAATCTGAACATTGGTTCGATGACAAGAACCCTGATCAGCACGGCCAAGATGGACCTATCCATGTCACTTGCGCAAAAGCGTCAAACCGTATGTTTCCACTTGCAGAGCCAGCCGCTGCTGGATGGGAAGAGCTCGGCGTTTCAACCCTCCCAGATGGTGATCAAAATACTGGAGACAACCTTGGACGTGCCTATATCTGTGAAGCTCGATCTGATGGTAAGCGGGAGTGGGCTGCAAACCGGTATCCACTGGATGGAGTCGAAGTTTGTTTCGAGACTTTCGTGAACCGAGTCATCCTCCAGAAGCTCGACGGGAGTTTCAAGGCGACTGGTGTTGAACTGGCTGATGGTAGCGTGATTAACGGCAAGAACATCATCCTTTCCGCTGGAGCACTTCGCTCTCCTCAAATTCTTCAGCTTTCAGGCATTGGCCCAGGCTCAACTCTTCAAGAACATGGGATCGAACCGCTTGTCGACCTTCCAGATGTTGGCCAGAACTTGTCTGATCATATGTTGTTCTTCCAACATTGGCGACTACGTGACCCTTCTGCTGGACACACAATCGGATCAACCAATCCTCTTTTCCAAGAACCGCAATATTCACAAGGTGTACCTTACGACTGGATCATCACTACCGGCGTCCCCCAGCAGGGTCTCGCTGAAGCTATCGAGAAAGACGAAGGGACAAAGCCGGATAAGTCTAGTCATGCTCTCCTCGCCAAGGAACGGACATTTCTCGAGAATATCGTGCTATTTGCCAAGATCCCGTTTCCTGGTGTTTCCATGGATGCTGAACACATTACCAGTGCGGTGGTAAGTCTCTTGCCTACCTCGAAAGGCTCTGTGTCATTGAAGTCTGGGAAGCCCAGCGACCATCCGAAAGGTAAGAAGAACCTGTTTCACGTCCGAAAACATTTTTTTGTTCGCATGGCTGACGGCGGATAGTCAATCTCAACTATCTCTCCACCGAGGTAGACAAGTACGTCTTTCGAGAAGGTTTACGTCAGTTGACAAGATTCATGCTGGAATCAAAGTTCGCTGAGAATATTGTGGGCGAGTCAGTACCAGAAGGCCTTCCTGTGGAAGCTCTTGCTCTCGACGACAATGACGAGAAGCTGGACCAGAGAATAGCAATGACTGGTGGTACGACGTGGCATCCCTCGGGAACTTGTTCGATGGGTAAGGTGGTTGACACGGAGTTTCGCGTCAAGGGGGTCGAAGGACTTCGGGTTGTTGATGCATCAATCATCCCTGTGCCATTGAGTGCTCACTTACAGGCACCACTTTATGCGCTTTCAGAGCTGGCGGCAGCCATCATCACCGCAGTAGAATAGCTCTAATCTCACTCCCTATTGGAAGTGCCTTGCATGTTCGTGTTGCTAGACACGACTTCTCGGTTGTTGCCGAGTGTCGTCCGTGTACCCCGCAAAGCAGAGCCTTTCAGTGGCGCTGGAATCAATTTCGACTTTGCTATTTGTAGGCAAGGGGCTCTGGCTGGAATGGAGCACTGGAGCAGGCTAACCGTAAACATTTAACTTGAGAAGTAAACCCTGAAAACTTTGTCGCTGCTCTACCTTATAGGAATCGACCCTGCTCGGCAACAAAACACCGCTCTACCTTATCCTCAGGACTTGATTGCCCCTGATTCGAATGGCGACTGAACCGAGACCGGGCACACCAAAGCCGCAGATGAATAAGGTTGCGTCAGCTTGCGACACCTGCAGGCGCCGCAAACAAAAGTGCTCAGGCGAACAACCCTGCAAGCGCTGCCGTGCAGGTACCTTCGTGTAAGATGCCTGTCTCCTCGTAACCTACAGTACGTACGCGACTGAACCGGCTAATAAGCAGTCAGTTGTACCTTTACAAGCTCCATCGCACGGGTCAGGCCAGTCGAGTACATTCGTCATCTTGAGCTCAAGGTGGCTAACCTCGAGGCCCAGTTGACAGCTTCGACTTCACGCAGCAATGACTATGAGCCTACGGCTGGACCGAGTCAACCCCTGTCAGGATCTCGGGACACTCTTGATTCGCTCGTAGGACCTGCCGATGATCTGTTGTCTTCCGTTGACGGGTCCGAGACCTATCATGGGGCATTCGCCAGCCTCAACGTCTTGCGGATTGTGAGGGATAAGTGTGACAGTCTTGCTAACATCATGGTGCCCCTTTCCTCTGGTAGGCTCCTGGCTGAGGCATTCTCCAGAGATACTCCCCTGGTCTCCGGTGAACAGGTGATGCCACCCGCCGCTGATCTACCCGAGTTGACAGAGTCTCAGCGACTTTGCTATGTCGCCATCGAGGAAGCTCTAACATGCCACGAGTGCATTGATCGCGAGGATTTCTTTGCTCAACTCACCAGGGTACATGCAAAGCCTTCGGAAGAAATTGATCCTAGTGATCGCGCCTTTCTGGCGCTGGTGTTTGCATTGCTGGCATTTGCAAAGCGTTACGAGGCAGGTGCACAATCGAACCGCGTCACTATACTACAAGGGTAGGAGAATCTTGATCCCTCAGCTATGGCTATCTGTGGTCCATCGATTTCATGCTGACTTGAAAGATAGATGGGGATTTTACCAATCAAGTATGGAAATGCTCCAACTGGACGACCCGTGCAGCCTGAACATGCTGAGAGCCATCGTCTACCAGGTTCTATTTTTAGCAGCAAACTGCATGCTGTCTAAAGCCTACACAAGGCTGTCGATTGGTGCAGCCACCGCGATACGCTTGGGTTTACATGTGCCGAGCCCATCGTTGGGTCCGGGCCGTCACTTACCAGTTGAGCACATGTTTCGGCGGCGACAGGTCTTCTCGGCGCTCTATGGTATCGATACTTATATAGCCAGCACGTTGGGGATGCCAAAGCTCTTCCATCAAGTAGAGGCCGACCAGCTTCTCCCGCTGCGGGATGAGGACCTCCACGACCATGGCATCTCTTTCGTGCGCCGATGTCCACATACGCCCGAAGCTGAATCTTTCGTTGGTTATCGAATTGTGGCCATCATGGCAGAGATACACACGCGTCGACATCCCTTCAGCAAGGGCACAGTGATAAATAGCGACAGCAAGACATACGGAATGACGATTCAGGAAGTTACTTCACTGGATGAGGAGCTTACTGACTGGTACAACAGCCTGCCGCCTGTTGATCAAATTCCTCCTTTGAAGCGGGCTTTGCATGCCCAGTTGGTGATTCGTCATACATATGCGGCATCACAGATGTCCCTCCACCGACCATTCTTGCACCACTTGATCCGGAAAGCAGACGACCCTAGCTTCTGCATCAATGGATACGCATGTGGCTCGCGTTGTATCACTGCGGCTATGCAAACCGTATGGTAAGACCCATCCCATCCACGGCCTTCTCCCCCTCCCACGATTACAGTCGTCTGTCTAACCGGGGTGACATGGCAGGCTTCTCCAACGCCTGGATGACGAAGAGCTTTTGCATGAGTCCATATGGTTTTACATCTCCTCTTTGGCATTTGCCGCTAGCTCTTTGATCTTTTTCGTCTTGGGCAGTCCCTATTCCACCACCGTGCAGGATGCTACGGACGCAGCGTTTAAGGCGCACGGATTGTTGGAGAAACTCGGGCGAAAGAATGAGGCGGCGCAGCGTTGTTTTGAGTCCATCGACTCCTTGATGAGTCAGGCGAATGTGGAAATGCATCAACAGGGCCAAACACCACAAATCTAGAGAAGCATATAATAGGACTTCTGGCCCCCATCTGTATCATAGCAATTATGGCGTAGAAAGCTTGCCTAGGAGTTGGGGGCTCGCGGGGCTGAGGCTTGGACTTCTGAAGAGAGACTGTTGTCTAGTCACGTCTTGTGTATAGTCAAATTGAGCTACCTCAGTAACCTTCCCCCAACTTATATGCTGAAGAGTGCATCTCAAATGCGTTTTTTCTCGACAGACTACTAAAACCGCTGCTGATTGTTCGTCTGACGCGAAACTTGACTCACTGACAAACTATGGCGAGGCCAGCATACAGATATTCAGCGAACTCGCGAATATTCTCTTTGGAGTCAGGAACGGTCTTGCACTGCCATGGCCTTACAAACGAGCCAGAAACACAAATGAAATTGCGTTCTTTGTCTAATTTTAGACCGACTGATGGATAGTGTGACTTCGGGTTGCGGATGCATCAGTCATTCCTGTGCCACTAAGTGCCCCCCTTCAAGCGCCTCTTTGTGAACTTTCAGAGCAGATGGCAGCTATCATCACTTGAAAGGCTTAGAACGGTTCAAAATTGACGACGTCGAAAACCTGCTTTAGTAGCTGTGATAGCCTTTTGACGCGATGTAAACTGAGATCTCTAATCTCATATCATTTTGTTGTTGCCGGGTCAGGTGAACGGATATGGCGGCATCTTCGTCGCAAGGCATGAAGGGAATTAGTGGAAAGTAACACCCTGCAAATTTGGGATCTTTTGGCCGCCGCAGAATCATTTGGCGGTACTTAATTGGGCAGTTCTCTGTGTCACTCCTCAACGCCGTCAAGGATATTCGGGTCCGATCATAGAGCTGACCATTGACGATCGGACCTGCTTTCTCCCGGATTTTCAGAGTCTTTATGCCAGGGTTTCCCGGCGCTAATTTTGGAAAGCTATCACATTGTGACACAAACGAATACTGCATGCCGTCTCCTACTTCGATAAATTGGATCATCGTCATGCCGAGTTCTAAGTCACTGTGCTGGCTTCTACTGCCTTCGCTGTCGCTTGGAGCTATCGACAGGTAAGTTGGCTTTCCCGGAAGACTTGGAATTCACTGACCAGA
The DNA here is from genome assembly GCA_002980475.2 of Fusarium beomiforme. Taxonomy (NCBI): domain Eukaryota; kingdom Fungi; phylum Ascomycota; class Sordariomycetes; order Hypocreales; family Nectriaceae; genus Fusarium; species Fusarium beomiforme. Next base: position 10,781 of record PVQB02000620.1, on the reverse strand, counting down.
AAGAAAACATATCGTGGCTCAGAATACCATCATCCGCACAGAGCTTATCACCAAGGAAACGACACCATTGCAAGTCGGGAATGGCAACTTTGCTTTCAATGTTGATACCACTGGAATGCAAACATACCTCCCATTCAACACGATGTCGCGCTGGGCCTGGCATAATGACACTGAACCAGATGGGGAGTAAGTTGAATTAGGCTTTGGTGAAATCACCAGAGATTGACTAGCAGTAGGCCGATCGATGCGTACTCAGGTGTACCTAGAGACACGCACGGGAGAAATGTATATTACGATCTACCTGACCCAGATCTCCCACATGTCTCTCAATGGCTGATCGGGAACCCCAACCGTATCAACCTTGGCCGCATTGGACTTCGATACAACGGCGATACGCTAGCATCAAGCAGCATTTTCAATACTCACCAAGAATTAGATCTCTGGCAGGGAATCATCACTTCAAGCTTCAACGTCGACGGTAAAAAGGTCAAGGTTGTTACCCAAGGAGACTTTGAGTCCGACGCAGTCGTGTTTGATATCCAGTCACAATTGATTGAGGCAGGAAAGCTAAGTATCGAGTTCGACTTTCCGTACCCTCCAATCCATACAACCAAGTACAAGGATGAGGTCTTCGTTGGTGTTTATGATTTCCCTACCAACCATACCACGCAGCTTTCAGCGGCTTCGGAACAGAGTGCCGCGCATATTTATCATGACATGGGTACCAAGTACTATGTAAACATTCGTTGGCCAGAAAAAGACCGACTGGCGTTGAGGCGGCTCGAGCCGCATGCCTCTACTAAGCGCACGGCTCATCGATACATCCTTTCATCGAGGCATGGGAAGGCCATTTCTTTCACGGCTCACTTCTCCCCAGAGAAGAGAGTACCGGGTCTGCCCTCGACGATTGCTAGGCGTAATAAAGCTGGATGGAAAGACTATTGGAACGAAGGTGGCTTCGTAGACATGACAGGGTCCACGAACTCGAACGCTACTGAATTACAACGTCGAATCGTGGCTTCTCAATACCATGTTAGGGTCAACAGTGCAGCCGATGGTGAATCTCCACAAGAAAGCGGTCTTATGAACAACGGTTGGTATGGTGCGTATATTTTTCTCGGTGTAAATTGGACTCCGCTGATCTTAATCCAGGAAAGTTCCATATGGAAATGGTTGTATGGCACAGCACCCACTGGATCTCTTGGGGTCGAGATAAGTGTTTTCACAAAATCTTCCCAGCTCTTTACGAGAAGCTTCTTCCGACGTGGTGTGCTAGAGCAAAGAAGATGGGATGGAAGAGAGCACGTTGGCCAAAGATGACCGAAACGACCACTGGACGAAGTTCGCCCGGAGGAATCAATGCGTACCTTATGTGGCAGCAGCCGCATCCTATGTACTTGGCTATACTTGCGTTCAAGAGTCAGCCCACGAAGAAGACTCTGAGGCGCTGGGATCCCATCTTGGAGGCGACGGCTGATTACATGGCGTCTTATGCATGGTTAAATGAGTCGTCTGGCAAATATGATCTTGGCCCTCCGTGAGTGAAGCAATAGTCCAGTGAAAGCATACATAAATGGTACTCTGACAAAAAGAACAGTGCAATTGGTGTCACTCAGAACACACCCCCAGAAATAACCCTCAATCTTGCTTACGAGGTGGCATACTGGAGATACGGACTTGACATCGCTTGTGAATGGAAGAAGAAACTCGGATTACCTGTTCCCAAACACTGGACGACTGTCGCGAAAGGATTGGCCAAACCCCCCCAGATTGATAGCCTTTACACTGTTTATAATGGTCTCAACTCGACTTGGTGGGACGATCCCGCTCTCAACCGCGACCCGAGAGCTTGATAATGCTCCGAGGTATCTTGCCTAACACGCCCGCAGTAGATAATGACACTGCGCAACGAACAGCAGATAAGATATGGGACGTCTGGACTGATCAAAACATCCGTGGATGGGGTCGACCTGTCTTGGCGATCAACTCGGCAAGAATTGGAAACCCTAAGCGCGCAATCTATCATTTGACAGCATATGATTACTGGAAGTTTGATGATGCAGGTAAATGCGCCCGTTTTAGAATGAGATACTCAACAGGATGCTGACGAGATGGGCTGTAGGATTTGCCATTCGTGGTGGTGATGGCAACACGCCACCTCCATTCATGCCTAGAAATGCCGGATTCTTGCTAGCCAGTAAGCTAACTTTATATTTACTATACAAGTTGACACCAACAAAAGATATTGTTAGTTGCCTATATGGCTAAAGGATGGGAAGGCTCGAAAGGGAATACGCCTGGATTTCCTAGGAATGATGGATGGGTAGTAAAGCATGAGGGACTTTGTGAAGCGCTCTAGCTTATGGGGCGGAGCTTCTCAACCTATTTGCAGCTAACTTGTTGAGCCCATGATCTGGACACTATCTGCTCCAGTGTATGTAAGTCATGGGAGCAGCGGTGTTTTGCTGTTCAGTCTGGGCTCATGATACCGGCACGTACTGAGCATTGCCGCAATGGCATATTCCTGGTTAGTAAGCCCTTTTACTTCACAAGGTGTCAATATATCTCTCTCCATCTGCTTTCAAAGTGCGAAAGGGCCGCTGGAGGAATCCTCTCGGTAAACGCGCTTTCCAGCCTGAAGGATTCAGTGCGGCAATAAACCAGCGCTTTTACTGTAGGCTGGTAGCCCCGCTTCCTTCATGGCACGCAAAGAGCAAGCACCTTAAAGGATCAATCTTGCCAACCCAGCAGCGTTACAGTTCTGTTGAAGCAGACTAATTTAGTCCAAATAGACTGCAAATCATTCCCTTTTCTATTCCACGGCACAACTCTACCCGCAAAAGATGGGCGTAAGCTGAGTCAGATTCGCTCACAATGCTGTAACATCTCATCAGGCACGATATGGTCTAGCTTATCTTTGCCCAACTCATGGTTGGCTTGAGGCTCGGACTGAGCTGTTTCGTTACCTCGCATTCAAGGTGGCTTGAGCTATAATTATTTCGTGTGTTCAAAAGCAAAGGATCATATTTTCTTCATGATTTCCTCCCCTGCGTTCCGTTTGTTTCGGCATCACTCGTCGTCTCATCAATCATGACTCATGTATCTGATATCGTATCGTCGATTAGCAAGACCAAACTGTTCCATTATGCGGTGATCTTCTTTATTTCTTATAAAGTAGTTACATATGTGCAAAGGCTGTTCTTCCACCCACTTGCTAAATTTCCAGGTCCAAGGATCTGCGCGGCTTCGAGACTGTATGAATTCTACTGGGACTCATATCAACATGGGCGGTTCTGGGCAAAACTGCCTGAAGTTCACAGGCAATATGGTAAGGAGACCTACTCACTTGGGCACGTTTCTTACCGTCGTCCAGGACCTATTGTTCGCATTGGACCTAATGAGCTCCATATCCAAGACTCTCAGTACTTTGACACAATCTTCGGGTTCCGTCCTTTGAACAAAGAGGCAATGACGGCTAAGGAGTTTGGGATTAGTCATGCCCTATTTGGTGTCGAGGACTACAAGGCTTACGTCAAGAAACGGGCTGCCTTTGGAAGTGCCTTCTCTCGAACAAAGCTCTCCAAGATCCAAGACCAGATCATCGAAGAGATACAACGTGGATGTACTTGGATTGAGGACAAGAGCAAAAATAGAGCGCCTGTTGATCTAGCGTGAGCTTGTTACATGTTTAAACCGAAGATATTCGCTAATGCTTTTACAGCTTCTTGTTTCGGGCCGTGCCTGCAGAAATCATCACCAAGTATCTCTTCGGCCAAGAATATGGATTTCTACAGGACGTGCAAACTACAAAGAACCTATATGACAAGAGAATGGATCGAATATTTGGATTTTCACATCTGGGAAGATTTATCCCGAAGGAAATTCCTCTATTCGTGTCCCTCTTTCGCCAGCTCATCTTGAGGGCTCTTGGGTACAATGACCCTGGTTCTGCTTTCCTTGATTACTTTTTGGTATGTATCATGGAAGATTTTATTTCATCAAGTCTGACAAGATCATAGCTGGCTCAGAAATTGGTGCAAAAGGTTGTTGCACGACACAATGACCCAAGTCATACATGTGAAGGTATTACTCAACATACTGTCTTTGACGATTTTCTGGATAGTCCTCTGCCAAAAGAGGAAAAGGAAAAAGGCCCTCTAACTCAGCAGGCAATTGCCATCTGGAGCGGAGGCTGGGACACAGTTGGCTTCGTATTGACTATGGCCGCCTATCAGTTGCTTCAGAATCGCGATGCTGAGCAACGTCTTTACCAGGAACTCAAAGATGCCTGGAAGGACCCTGCTGAACCTCCTGATATCAGCGCGTTAGAAGAGCTGCCATACCTGAATGCGATTCTCAAGGAAACTTTTCGTCTTTCGCCTGGAGCGCTTTGCCGATTGAGTCGCGTCAACCCGAACAGGGCTGAGCAGTATGGCAATTGGAAGATTCCTCCAGGCACAATTATCAGCATGTCCATTCCGGACGTTCTTTCAGACGAGTCTATATGGGGACCTGATGCTGCAATATTCAGACCTGAAAGATGGCTCCATGACGGAGCAGAGCTTGACAGATACCTAGTAACTTTTAGTAAAGGGACTCGGGTTTGTCCAGGTATCGAGTTGGCATGGATTGAGACTCGACTTGTTGTCGCCAGCCTTTTCCGAAGATACGAGATGACCATTGCACCGGAAGCTGGGATATCCGACGACGATATCATGCCATATTATGAGGGTTTTACACCGGTGGTCAAGAACTGGATCTCTCGACTTCCAGTAGAGGTGAAGTCGAGAGATTAGGCTATCTTGTCAGTCCAGGTATTGCTTATGGTGTGGTTTGGCTCAAGGCTACAGGAGGGGTCTCAATGTGGCTGTTCTACGACATTGCAGCTCTTGTCGAGTTTTCCCAACTCCACATGCAAGGCGCTACCCTTTGCCACTTGGTTGATCCTTTTTCGTTTTTTTTTTTCGGATAGTCAGCAATAAGTAATCGCTCAGTCCATTCCTGCAGTGCCATTCTGGGTTGATGAAGTGACACGCATGGGGCGCTAAATATTAACCTTGACTGATAATCTTACTTTTATCCCAAACTGACCCAAGCGGCCCGCAAAGGTTCCAATCTTGACCATTCATAGGCATCACAGTGCCGTATAACCGCCCCTCAGGGCTGATGGCGCCCTCCACTAATAAGCACTTGGAACTGCCTGCAGTGATAATGGACTTCATTCCCCTCAGCAAATTGATCTTCATCTCAACACGTTTTGCTTCATTTTCATCATGTCTAACAGTGGACGCGGACGAGGTTCGTTCTTTCAACGCGGTGGTCGGGGAGGTCGAGGTGGAGGTTTGATCGGTTCAGCTGTTCGCGGCGTAGCTGGCGGTATTGGCCTAGTCTCAGAGAGCGTTAGCTCCTACAAAGAGAAGAGGGCTGCTGAGAAAAACGCCCCATCGTCAGAGCAAAGTCCACAGCCTCAATCAAGCGGCCTCACCGCCAGCAATGAGCTGCCGCAGCGTGATGAACCTCCACAGAGCAAGCAAGATGATTTGACTGAACAGCAATGGGAGCTCGACAAAACGCAGGCCGAGCTCCTTTCAAGCCCCCAAGATAGTACCGATACCGCCCAAGAGACACGAGATGACAAAGATCTTGTGGCCAGATTTATGCAAGTTCACGGCTCTTCTTCTGACCAAACCAATGCTCGACTTGAACAGCCTGTCATTCTTGCCCAGCGGAGACCCAAGGATCGAACTCGTGGGTTTGTCCGTGGATATGCCCCTATGCTCGAGTCAGTCGGTATCGACCAGGCGGCGTGGCTTGATTTCCTGGATAAGTTCGATGAGTCTACTAGAGCCTCGCCATGGATTGAAGTCATCAATTTTGCAGAGATTGGTGGTTTCTTTGTGCCAATTGCACCGAGCATTGCTATCAGTGCAGCGGTATACAAGACAATTGAGGTGGCGAAGGATATTCAGGGCCGACAGAGGTATAATCTTTGTCCGAAAACTTTGATTCGTCGAGCTAATAACCCGACACAGGTCAAACAAGTTCTTGTCGCAGATGAATGAGCAGTACTTTTATCCCAAAGGGCTGTGCTGTCTGATCATGACGTGGCGCCCAGAGTCTGGAAAATCACACGAAACAGTCGACTTGACATCGACAGTCGCTTCCTCTATAGGGTCGTATGATGCTAGTTTCACCAATAAGTTCAAGACCTCGAGCGGAAAGACCTATGGTGACTTTGCCCTCCCTGAGGCTGCACCTCTCATCTTCCCGACGCTTGATGTCCTTGCTGAAACTGATACCGAGCAATCAAGGGGTCTGAAGCAAAGCTTGGGGGAGAAAAGGTCATACATCCAGGATTATTACGACAAGAGAGCACAGGCTCAGTTTGTAAGTGTCATCATCTATTCGTAAGTGCATTGGCTAACTCGACAGCAGGCGCTCAACAGACCAGACAACCCCCTGGCTAACCAGCAAGAAGCACCAAAGTTCACATCACGATATGCAGACCCGAGCCACCCTTCGAATAACGGATCCGTGATTTCGCTGCTGACTGGTGGATATGTCGACCCTACCAAGCTTCGCCGAGGATTCAGGGGTCAGTCATCAGAAGGCCATAGCCAGGACAGGCGTGGTGGTGCTCGAACCGACAGGGTCGGGTTGCCTCTACAGTATAAACCAGTCCAGTCCACAAGGAAATTCCTTTTCAACAAGGTAAGGAGTCTTGTTTAATTCAATGACTTAGGTGTGAGTAGCTAACCCTTTCAAGGATGTCTTATATCTCATGGTCGTCAACATGCCAACGGAAGATGAACTCAGGGAGGCCAAGGCGGCATTGGACCACAATTAAGGGCAATCTGCTTATTGTATATGGTCTATAGATAGGCACTTGTTGTTTTTCTATCTGTGATCAGCCATGCTGAATACCGCGGTGTTTTTGACAACAACTTGGCCATCCAAGCGAGAGACTTGACTCCACTGAATCCTTGTCTGGGATCCAAACGCCCTTCACGGAATTTGGATTTTTGTTGATTTTAGACTGAATACAGCCAATTATGATCTTGTTAAATAGTCTACAATATAACTATGACACCATTGCCCAAACTCCGTAGTATTCCATCACTCCCCAGACTACGTGTGCTTAAGGCTTGACAGGCTTCAGATACGACTGGGCCAGGTTTGTGAAGAAACTGGCGCCGAGAACCTTGCTTGGAGTCGCAGGATCTGTTGCATTGCAAAGCTTAGCGAAATTGCCGTTCTTCCTCAGTCTGTCCTTCATAAACTGGGAGTACTTCGACAGAGAGCATGACTTCCCTGGTCCATCACGGCATGATGGCACTGGGTAAACGACGTCATTTATGAGGATGCGAACGAACTTCCTTGACCCATATCCTTTATCAGAGCCGCAACTGAGACGCTCAAAAGCGATCGTACCTCTCATGGGAGAAATGTTTGAGCTTCGCCAAATGCGATCCTTGGGGATACGATCCAGAGGGAGAGGAGCCTGCTTATCGAAAACGCCCGTGGCAACAGCCAGCTCGTTTAGCTGACCGTCATTCAAGAAGCTCATAAGCACCTTGGGGAGCTTGAAGGGCTTGCCATCGAAATCAGTTCCTGTAGCATCAGGACCAGCAACGAAACGCTCAATCAGAGACTCGAGGAACGGCACCATCATCTTCGAGGCAACCTTAGTTGCGGGGCCAACGCCATAGTAGTATCTGAGATCTTGCTGATACTCATATGCTTCCAGTTCCTTCTGGTTGAAGGTGTCGCAAAATGGTGAAAGCTTGCCTGTGATCTGAGACTCAAAACCGCAGATGTAGGGGAAGTCATTCCATTGTGAGTCATCAAGCTCAAGGTCTCCCTTGATATACTTGGACAAACGCTTCTTGAAACCTGGCAGCCATTGCTTTTGCCACTCAGCCTGTTGCTTGCTGCTGTCATCGACAAATGTTGGGCACATATCAGATGGAGCAAGGGTATCACCCAGATGAGCGGGATATCCCTTACCGGTCACGGACACCACCGTACCCAGTGAAGAGTTGGTTCCTAGAAATCCATGGAGAAAAAGCTGGGCGGTCTGGAGGACTCGTGTGTAGTTGTTTGCCCATACAATGAAGTCTTCACCCTCATGGTACAAATCAGGGTATCTGCTTCGGTCAGCTGGTTTTTCGTGGAACATAAGTACTAGCAGCTTACCTATTTCTGATGGTATAACCCATGTCAAAGAGCTCCTTGTACCCCGTCTTGCTGAGTTGGGCGATCTGGATCTCGGGATTGGTGAGAGGACTTTCCCAATTGTGAATGAAGGATAGGGGCCCAGTCGCAGTATACTTGGATTCCCGAAACTAATTCGTTGATTAGTCAAGGCCCATGTATATAGCCTCTTTGCCTCTTACACGGCGAGCCATATCGAGCCAGCCACTATGAGCCCCATTGTCAGGATAACGCGATCCGTGACGAGAGACATAGGCAGCTTGGTCAACCTGGCATCCTTCTGGAACGGCAGAAGAAATGCCAGTCAAATCCTCACCTTGATTCGTTAGAAACAAACTTTGAGCTTGGGTCGTAAGTCACCTACCGATGTGCCATGGTCCGTTAGCACCAACATGGGCCAAGGGGTTCTTTGCTGAAACTGCATCAGGAAACAGGACAGCTTGAATGGGATCAAGCGAAGTTCCGGCTCCGGCCTGAAGGGCCGAGCATGAAGACCCTAGAAGGGCAACAGTAATAGTAGGGATTCTCATGATGGACTATGTTGATCGGCCTGAGTGGTTAGAGAAAGAGAGCACTGGCTAAGGAACAAAGAGCAAATTTCAAGGTTCCTCATTGATAAGAATTTATAGGAGCTACCAACATCGTTTGCCGACCCCGGAAATTAAACTCCCAATTTTGGAGACTGAATGTCATCCCAAATTTCTGTTTCCGCCTTTCCGCTCACCAAGAACTGAGATCTAGTTTACTACGCCGCGATTAAGAACGGGCCTAGCAGGGGACGTGATAGCACGTGTTCTCTGGGGAATAACTTATTCGGTCGCATAATGATAAGAAGCTTGGTATCCATCGAAGCATTGGTGGAAAAGTCAAAACCTCGGTAAAGACGGGCGAATTGCCAGATTCGGAATTGAACCAAGAGCCCACTCAGACCAGTAAAACAGAGGAATCAATCTACGTGCCTCACTGCCGTAGGGTTCAAATGTGATGGTTTGTATATCTCGCGGTTTATTAACTTGGAAAGAAGAAGCTGCTTTTCGGATCAAAATCGCTTTTGTAGCATGAACCCGCGATATCACAACATGAGGTCCGGCTTTGGACCCTTGACAGGAAGGTATTATGCTGATCACGATGCAACCTTACGGATCGGCTCATGAAGCTTGGACATGGTGCTCTCTCCTCTTTATGTGGCTCTTCCCATAAATTGACGGTGAATTCGAGGAATCGTCATAGCTTCACTCTTGAACATCAGGAAGCCAACAAAAAACATGTCGATCCGCACTATGTCCAGCCGCCTCCTTGCCGCTGCCCTCGCTTTTGGTGGTCTTTCCATGGGACAGAGAACTGGAAACTTCAACTTTCTCACTTACAACGTGGCTGGATTACCGGCTATAATCAACAACAACGAAGTCCCTGGTGACAAGGCAACCAACGCCAACCTGATTGGTACCGTTCTTGCCACCCAGAAATATGACATTGTCCATATGCAAGAAGATTTCAACTATCATGCCTATATCTACGCCACTGATAACCATCCCTTCCGCACTCCTACCTCTGGAGGCGTTCCTTTCGGTGATGGCCTCAACACTGTGGCCAACTATGATTGGACTGGTCTTGTTCGCAAGAAGTGGAATAAGTGCAACTTGAACTCAGGCGATTGCTTGACACCCAAGGGCTTCAGCTTTATGCGCATGAAGATCAACAACATCGAGGTCGATCTTTACAATCTTCATGCTGATGCTGGGTAGGTCCTTTGAGCGAAACATAGCCGAGAGTCTCTAACCAGTTCCTCTGTGTAGGTCTGACCAAGGAGATGTCGATGCTCGCTCTGCTGGTATCGACCAAATCCTAGATTATATCAAAGCCAACTCAAAGGACAGGGCCGTGATCGTGGCGGGCGACACAAATGATCGATGGACCAATGCAGGCCGAAGCATCAACAAACTGACTGATGCCGGCTTCAGCGATGCATGGGTTCAGCTGATTCAAGGCGGCAAGTTTCCCACGGCAGGAGCAACTGCAAACCCATGCGAGGTCCCTGCAGCAGACACCACTTGTGAGATTGTTGACAAGGTTTTGTAAGTGACCTTTCATGCCAATAATTGATTGTCGTTCAATGTACTAACCCGCGTTACAGCTATCGCTCCGGAAGCTCTGTGAAGATTACTGCGAAGACATTTAACTATATCCCGAATGTCTTTGTTCAGCCTGATGGAAATATTCTTTCAGACCATAATCCTGTCTTAGTTGAGTTTAGTTATTCTTCTTAAAGAATAATAAGATTATATGCTTGTAGATCTAACTAAAAAGGAGCCCCACTCAGAGAGTAGGCAGTAAAAATCTAGGATAGCTAGCTATATTACCGTATTTAGTTTATTAGGAAATTACTACTAAAAACATAAGTTTTATAAGATATTTCTAAATATAATCTTATTATATTTTATATTTAAAGTAAACTTTTTTTAAACCTCTAAAATAGTATTACAGTTAGGGAAGCTGGGTAGGTTTAATAGTACTATATTAAACTAAAGCTTAAAGAAGGGAAGTCTAGCTAGAGGGAATTCTTCTAA
>PVQB02000619.1:0-59956 GCA_002980475.2 Fusarium beomiforme | reverse complement strand
AGATGGGGGCGGAGTAGCAATCCATTTGTAACAGAGAGACGAAAGATGCAGCTGGAGCTTGTGACTGATTACGCAGCGATGATTGGGGGAGCATCGCGGCTATAATACCGAAGATTCCCGCATCATGGCAATTGAGAGAGGCTTCGAGGTTGACTGAAGCCAGCTTAGGCGAATTGAGAATATCGCTAACCAAACCGCGGATTTAGTGCATATCCTCGGACGTTCAGTGGGTCTACCTTGATCCCCCCCCACCGAGTCAAACCAGGCCAGCGGAGAAGTCTTCCTCTTTTGCAGTGTCGCTTCCCCTTGCCGAATGCTGCTTAAGCAGTTTTGTTTGGCGACGGAGAAAATTCATGATGCGGAGTAGTTTGACAGAGCCGCTTACTTGGCTTCTCCAATTCCAAGTCATTGCCAAGGAACGGGACGGATGCGGCTGTTACGTTGAGGCGTAAGGCACACCGTCGTCACTATTACCGTAGGCAATGGTTCAACTGGGTTGGTCAATGGGGGAACTAATGACTTCGTAGAATGTGATATAATATAGTCATGTGCAATGAGCTTGAGAGCAAACGAATAAGTTGATACAGACTTCGTTTTAAGAATGAAGCATATCTTGCTACCATATAAGCGTGCTACCAATACAAACCATTACAGGAGCCTCCTGTCCTCAAACAACCCAGCAATCATGTCATACGCAGATCCTACCCGTCCCTGGCCCATCACAACCAGGGCTTATTTATCCTGTAGAGCGGATCCCTCACTATCTACCAGTGGAAACCCTGAAGTTGCCGCGTTGCCGAGTTGTAACTTGTAGATAATCCTCCTGCTCACTCGGCGCCTCGGGCAAAACTCCCACGAGATGAAGAGGTAAATTCGTTATAAACTGGAGTAAGAAACTGGGGCAATATGGGGTATTCTCCCAAGTAACGTTGGCATCCGGGGCCCCAGATTCCCGCCACATACCGAGTATCTTAAAAGAACACTCCTCCCTACCCATTTTTCCATCTCAATCTCGTCTTCAATAATCCCAATTCTGATCAATCAGTCAGAATGGCTTCTGAAATACAGCGCAAGAGATCCATCGACGAAGTCGAAGATCTCGAAAAACCAACCCAGCACTCTGAACGAGTCGACAAGGAACTCGCGCAGTATGTCTCCGACGTACGCATCAACATTTCGCCTGAGCGCAGTGCAGAGCTACGAAGGATGATTGACAAGAGAGTCCTTGTTATTATGATCTTTACGTACTTTCTGCAGGCTATTGATAAGGGGACGTTGTCGTTTGCTTCGATTATGGGGTTGACGGCTGATACGGGGTTGGAGAATGCCGATGGCACGGTTTCCCAGCATGTGAGTATTTGTAGATGAAGGAGGTTCAGTGATGGAGGTGCTAATTGAGGATAGTTCTCTTGGCTTACGACGTGTATTTACCTCGCTATCCTTGTTGTTGAATATCCTCAGAACTGGCTCATCGCTCGAGTACCCATTGCGAAATACCTCTCCTTTTGCATCGTCGCTTGGGGAGCTTGTCTAGCTTGCCATGCGGCCTGTGAAAACTTCACTGGTCTTGTTGTCGTACGGACATTGCTAGGTATCTTTGAGTCTGCCTGTCAGCCATGCTTCGTTATCCTCTCGGCCATCTGGTACCGACGTGAGGAGCAGGCCTCCCGAGTCACTTATTGGTACGTCCAACCTCCATACCTCTCCATAGAACATTCCACTAACCATTATCAGGTACATGATGAACGGCGCTCAACAAATCGTCGGAGGTCTTCTCGCCTACTGTTTCTCCCTCATCAAATCAGGCCCCCTCAAATCCTGGCAATGGCTCTTCCTCTCCTACGGCGTCATATCCGTAATCTTCGGCGTATTCGTTGGGTGGTGGATGCCTGACTCTCCCATGCGAGCTAAATGCTGGACCGAACAAGAAAAGCACGAGATGGTTGAACGTGTCCGTGATAACCAGACTGGTATCCAGAACAAGAAGTTCAAGAAGGAACAGTTCATCGAGGGTCTCAAGGATCCTCAGACCTGGGGATATGCTCTCATTGCACTTTGCACTACCCTTCCTACGTCGGGTTTGGGTGCGTTTGCGAATATCATCATTAAGAGCTTTGGGTTCAGTACCCTCGAGACGCAGCTGTTGGCTATGGTGTTGGGCTTTTACATCATTATCGTCCTCTTGTCGTCGGCTTGGCTTGTCAAGAAGTACAACCAGAACCTATTGGTCATGCTTGGCTTCTGTATTCCGTAAGTAAACCCGGCTTTTCCTACTGACCATTACTAACAACTCAGGTCTTTCGTCGGCACCATCCTCCTCATGACGCTCCCCAACAGGACCAAAGCCCAACATATCGGCCTTCTAATCTCATACTACATAACCCTTTCCTTCTGGTCCGCCCAAACCCTCGCGCTCTCCATGATCTCTCGTAACGTCGCTGGCCAAACAAAGAAGACAGTCGCAGTCGCCACCAACTTCATCGTCTGGGCAGCAGGTAACGCTATCGGTCCTCAGGTCTTCCTCTCCTACGACGGACCTCGATACTTTATCGCTTTCGCCACCCATCTAGGTTGCTACTGCCTTCTCGTCATTGTCATTATTTCTCTGCGATGGTATCTTCGACGGGAAAATAAGAAGCGCGATGCGTTGGCTGCGTCGGGCGTTGCGGAGGCTAGCTCGACTTATACGGCGCAGGCTTGGGAGGATCTTACGGATAAGGAGAACTTGAGTTTCCGTTACGTATACTAGGGAGATACTACAAGACCATATACGGTCCATGAGCCTCGTTGGGGTATCGATGTTTCAGACCTCGATCAGCATAAAAAGAAGTAGTCAATGTTATTATTTTTTCCTGTCTCATGAGCGAATCTGTCCCTTAAACTCAGAGAAGGTACATATGAACCGACTATTCGAATCTAGTTGGGCCAACCACGAGGTGAGTACACACCAGGTGTAAAATTGTAGAGCCAAGTCTCAATGCCATTCACACTGCTCTCCAGTTCTCTAATCCTATTGTTATCGTTCGTAAACGCATCGCAGAACTTGGCCTCACGGGGGTTACCGCACTTCGTACACTTATCCTCCTCCATCCTGTTCTTTTGGCATTTCAGGCACTTCCAGTGGGTGTGCGCGATGTTGCGCTTGGTTGTGCGAATGGTAAGTGCACTGTTGTCTAAACCGTCGGACCAGACCATGATGGCTTTCGATGGTGAGAGAATTTTGCTGATATCGAGATAGGTTTAAGGATGTATTTGTGTTCGAAGGTGCTGTGTGGAATGAGGATTGTGTGGAGGAGAATACGGTGGTGAAGGACCTATTGTTATACCATGGGTAGAGCAATGATTGTGAGACAATGCTCTGGGACAAAAGCAGTTGATCCCGCTCCGAAGATGCAGTGAGTTGGTACACGAGGCGAGTGATGAGTAGGCACTCATGTATGTGACGCCTTGCTCTTCTGTGCATCATATCGGCTTAGGCATATCGATACTGACGCATTGAGAGATACTGCTAGTAGGTGACACTGAATGAGAGACTTATCGCGGCCAATGGATCAAGCCTGACCTATGATTCTTGTAACGATGCTAGTACTGGGAATACATAACTGCTGGCCGCTTCCTCACCACTCATCACCCCACCAGGACGTATCATTGTTCTACTACACTTCGTAGTACCACGTCTCAACACCATTATCGCCAATTTTCCCAAGGGTTCCAACGTACCATCCTTCTTTAGTCAAAGCCTGCACGAACTGGGGCTCCCGAGCGCCATGACAATTGATGCAGTAAGGATCATCCATATACATAACCGCTCTACAAAGGCACCCTATACCAAAAGGCTTTATACATCTCCAATGGGTATGATCCCCTCGAACAATAGTTTTACGTTCCAAAATCGACATTGCTAGAGCTGATGAAGGGTGCAGCAGTGTATTCGAGGATTTGACGGGGTCAACTATGAGCTCTGTTTGTGTTGGATGTGAAGGATGGAAGCAAGGGTGCAAGAGAAATAGAGATTTATATAAAGAGCCTTTGAACGAATATACTTGATCAAGTGCTCAGGTATCAGCAGCAATATATGTCTAATAAGAGGGAGTCCTCAGACATAGGTACCTGGGCTAAATGTAATCCCATGTCTCCTCACCCGATGAATCCACCATGATAAGCATTCCAAGTTTCACCCCAGATGCATCGAGAGCCTCAGCATATCTGGCTTCACGCTCATTACCACAAATAAGGCACTTCTTGGTAGAGATAGGCATTGTGGTGTTGCAGTGGTCGATGGGCACCAGGAATTTGGTACATTTCCACTGGGTGTGCTCGCTACGGCGTGTAGTAGTGCGAGTCATTGTGAATACTCTATGAACTTGTATATGTAGTAAGCTGGTGATCTAATAGCTGGAATCGGTAGTGTCTACTGTGTTTGGCTGTGCAGAGAAGTGTGAGAATGCATAAGGAGAACGTGGTCTCACGCCTATATGTAGAATCTACATAAATCTGAATCATGAACCCCTAGCTGACAATATTACCACTGTTAACCCATGTTTTCACACCATACACCATCTCGTTAGTTTACTAAGTAGTATTATTTGTGATACTATAGCGCCATATCTCTTTACTTTCTGCATCAACAGAAGCAAGAACCCCTAGCATACTATCGTTACTTGCCAAGGCAACTGTGCGGATTCCGCGATCTTCACCACAAACGCTGCACCTCTTCTCAGTCATGGGGTTCTTGGTATCGCAGATGGACCCATTCACAAACTTGCTGCAACGTCAGTGTGTGTGATCACTAGGGACGGTGTGCGTGAGTTCTTCAAAAGGCATGTTTGGTATAATGTGAGTAAAAGCGTGAGTGGGTTGGCACTTTGGTACTGTGATGTTGAGAAAAATGGTTTTAGGAAGAAACTTGAGAGTGCGTGGACGATTTTTATAATGCTTGTGCACACTGAATCAGAGTCGCCGACGTAAAGTCCCTTGATGTGTCCTGTTGTTCAATGAACTCAGGGACAATAAGCGCCGTTGGTGATGAAGACATATCGCCAGGTTTCTGTACCATCCTCATCAATAGAGTCAAGAGTCCCAAGCTGTTCCCCATTTTCCGTTTCGGCATAGCACAGCTTCCCACGACTGAGCCCACATTCTTTGCATTGTTTCTCGGCCAAGGGCATTAGAGCACCGCAAGAGATTCCTTCGGTCTTGCGCATGCAGCGCCAGTGAGTATGGTCGCTACGGACTTTGGATGTGACTTTTACTTGGTGAGGCATGATGGAGGTGTTTTTGTTGCTATAACGAAGGTAATGTGAGTGAAAAGTACTGTGAGCGTGTGATATTGGCGAGGTTCAGCATGAGATGGTAAGATGGAAGGATGACAGAACGCAGGGGAAGGGAACGCTCTTATAGATAGTTTAGTGACTCGACAGTCAATTGCTATACAAACATCCTTTGACTGGCAGTGATTAAGTCCATCTGTAGCTTGTGAATCAGCTACCTCATGGGGGTCCTAGTAGCCTTCCACTACTGACGTATGCTAACAACCTGTTCCTAAAAGGCAACAACATAATGCCACCACTCTATACCTCCCTGTGCGATAGTAAAAAGCGCTCCAAGGTGGACTTCTTCGTCAGTCAGAGCACTTGCGTTGACTCTACGGATACACCAGCATTTCTTACAAACCCGTTCAGTCATCTGCATTACCGCGCTGCACTGGAGTGGCTCATGTTTCTCAGTTTGCCCTGTGATTTCGTTACACCTCCACTTAGTGTGCTCTTTGAGGACGATGGTTGTTTGGTAGTCTACTTTGCCAGACATGATTGCAGTGATTCAACGCAATGAGCACAGAGATTGTAAGTGAGAAGAAAACGTAAAAATACAGACAAAAGTTTTATTTATACTGTGTTTCTAAGTGGAATGACTGAACACTGATAGAACGTTGTGCTGTTCACCTGGAACAGTTCCAGTCAATGGATACCGTTCACTTTCAGATTGTAGTGCCACTTCTCCTCAAAGCCAACAAGGCTTCACAATTCATCATTGTTCTCAGCAAGCGCAACTGCATTCTTCCCGCGGCGCTGCCCACAATTGGTACAAGTGTCGATGCTCATTCTCATTCTTGCATCACATCTGGTGCGGTCGGACACATTGAGCATTTTGTGACATTGCCACTTGGTGTGGTCTCCTCGAACTGTTGTTGTAGTATTTTGGACGTTCTTAGACCTGGTGATTATTTATAAAGCGTTTGTGTCTTTGGATAGAGGTGTGTAGGCGTTTGTGTTGATGGTCGGTGTCTGGATGAGAGTATGTAGGAAGGGATAAGGATCTGACTATCTATATACATGACTTTTTACATGGAAACGTGTAAGCAATTATAAACTGCCAGAGAAGGATGACACATTGGAAGATGTGAATTAATACCAACAGAGGCTGTGATGCGAAATTGCTTATGTTTGCTCCTCACATACCAACAAACTTAGGAATCACACAACGACCGAGCCTATTCAGACATCAAGTTAGTGGAGCAACTGCAGTGTTGCAGAACAGCACAGAATGTTTAGACAAATTCCTTGCAGCATGGAAACATGAAACTTGATATCGCTGAGTTACATGCTTCTAGGATCAGTTACGCCATGTCTATGTTTGCGATGTTCGCCATCTCGGTAAAACTGCAGCAAAACATGAACTTCATCGTGCCAATTCAATTACAGTGCTTGTGGCCTTTCCATGTACAGTCTATGAAGAAGGCCTGAAGATCTTCTGGATCCACCAAGCCAAATTAGTAGAAGAATATTCCTTCCGAGATTATTCCCGATTGCAATTCAACAAATCCGACCTCCATGGCTTAACCTTTCTATCACTCGATTCAACGTACATGCCAAGGACAAGATATCTTGGTCGCGCCGTAAGTGACTCGAGACCCCAGGACACAAGGCATTTGCCATAAGCGCCGTTGTCGATTCTGTTGATGAAGTGACAATATACGTTTTCCCTAAGTAGAGCTGGCCTTCGACAGACCCAAATGGATTCATTTGATCTGATATGGGTAGTTGGGTTCATTTTGTGCGGTGTATTGTGCAAATGTTTGTAAAAGTAGGCGGGAGCTTGTGCTTGCACGAGGGGTTGGGGGCGATCATTGTGTCTAACATATGCCTAGACATAGATAACTCAACGATTATAGTTCTAGGAGATACCGGTGGCGAGGATTAGGCTATAAGATAAACAAAAATCACGGACCGAGGCGTGACAGTTGCCACGACACTCAAGTCCAGCACCGATTCAATCAAGCTTGTGGCTAGAGTGGGGAGAATTCCAGTAATGGGTGTACTTGACTCCTTAATAGCTGCTAATAGCAATATATTGAGGAGTAAGAACACGTGAATGACGGAGTTGTTCATGATGAGGGTCAGGATTAAGCCTGAGAAGACGACTTACGAGTTGCGAACGTCACGAAGTTCATAGAGAGACTTTGACTTAAATAGAGGTCAATTTGAGGGCAAAATGTCTTGAGAAGAAGCATGAAAGCGTGCAACTTGATCAACGAAGAACTTTATTGCCGAAGTAGGGTATCCCTTCTGTAGCGGACAAGGCTCGAGTGCCTTGTCTTGATCTCCTGTCCTCCTCAATCCCCGTTCATATCCTGACGCACCAGGACCACTGCAGCTTGCCATATACAATCATGGAAAGCTGTCCAATAACTACCCCATCTCTATTCAAGGCGGCTGACCCTACCCTGATCTCGGTGTTAAAACCGACACATGTCTTAGCAGCTAGCCTGTTGGGTTGGGCACAGCACAAACATTGCCAGTAGGCAAGTTCAGCCGATCGATCCATTTGAAGACATAGAGAGAATAGAAGAGTGAAAATGGAGTGAATGTGTGGTTTTGATGACGTGTGCAAGTCGGATGTTTGCAAGTTGTCTGCTTGTTGATGCAGGGGACAAGGTTGTACAACGAGCGCTCACTTATACAAACGACTACAAGGGAACTGAGATCTGGGTGACTTACCAACAAGTAAAAAGATTCACATCTCATAGAATTACGGCACTGACTCAACAATTGCACAAGGTCACTGTCGGCAACTATGAGGTACCTTGCGGGTATTGAACGAGTTCAGCGACAAGCCCACAGAAAAATCACGGCCTACATGTCGCAGCGAATAAGAAACCTTGGTCATCAGCGGAAGGAGAAGTAGTACCATGGTTCACGGCGGAAGAGCCTTAACCTTCTGAGCCTATAGAGACAGAGGTTGACCAATGGAGGCCTAAGACTACTCGAAGATTGGCAAGACAGAGAAAGTCAAAGTCGTGCAAAAGAGTGTGCGGAGTATAGTAATTCCTTATTATGCTTAGCTCTGCAAAAGATGGTCACGGCATCAATGGTGGCACAGGAACAAAAACTCTTTCTGATAATGAACTTTGATCTATCCTGAGTATCTATTTGCCCTGTTCACGCCATACGTCCCAAGACCCCATCAATCATAAAGCCAAGTTACCACATAATTAGTGTCAATTTTGGTCACCTCACCGATCGCCTTGTGAGTAATATCCAAGGCTTTTACTCCAACCTCGATCTCGTAGCCACAGGTTGGACACCTTTTCTCTTTGACAGGCACGGGACCGCATCTATCTACAGGATTCCCATACTCATCCTGCCATTGCCAGTAATTATGATTGCCTTGTATCTCAGTCGTATAAACCATGATGTGAAGGCGAAATAGTGTAACGGGTTGGGTTATGGCGGCGCGGTTGTGTTTGTGTGGAGACTGGAATGTCTTTGCGAGGTTGTGCACTGGGCATAAGGTCGCATAGGTAGCTTGATTTATTGACTGAACCTACCGCATGCTTTTGCTAATCACGGGCAAAGGTTTCGATTCACTGAAATTTAGTACTTTGCAGTTATACGGAGGCAAGGGTGCTGAGTTCATGTGGGCACATATATACTTCCAGCCACAGGTCTCAACTGCAAATAACACATCTAGTTCACTATTTTGACATTATACCAAAATGCCCGACAATTACTATACCAAAAATGCTAATGTAGAAACGCAGATTATGAATTTTTTGCCCCCCTTCAGGGAGTACAAGAGGTTCCAATTCCTCGAGGTGAGGGCAAAATCCCCGCGGAACTCTTTTCTTCTTTTCTCACGTTCTCTGCTTCCCTTTTCGCCACCTGGTACCCTCCTGCTGTTAGCCCATGCCCACCCGTTCCTTCTTCAATCAACAATCAAGAAATAAGTTGAACAGTTGCCCTTTCGACGGCCGAGTTCTTACCATCTTCTTTCTCTCTCTGTCTCTCTCTCTCTCTCTCATACACACACACACACACACACACACACACACACACAAGCCTCATAGGTATCGCTGAGCTAAGCTTATTTCAAACAATCTTCAATCCACTTCAGCTTCCCACACGATGCCTATCACCACTAAGAAAGATGCCAGGCACGTCTATTGGCAATGCCTCGATGAGAATGCGGAGGAATGCGCGCTCGTCCCTGCCGGACATCTTTCATGCCCGCGATGTCGCCTCCCAATCAATCCTCTTGCTCAAGCTTTGGATGCCAATCGCCATCGCATCGGCTATCTGGTCAAAGTCGAGGATGGTGTAACGACTTGGAATTACGCCTCGGTGTTTCCACCGGGCCCGGACGATGCCACCACGAATGGCTCAACTACCAACGGCACGAACGGCGCAACTACAAATGGTACGAATGGAACAACTACAAACGACACGAACCACTAAACCCTATTACCATTTCCGTTCGAACCACTCTCACTTTCATCGCTTGTATCAGTACTACTTGAATCATACACAGATGGAGTCGGTGTAACAACCTCATTTGGCACGGTGTACTTCCACAGTTCTTGTCCTTGATCATTGAACGCTCTCAGACACCCGATATTCTCCCAGTTTGTCCTCAAGGCCAGCGTCCCAATACCTCGAAAGGCACTGCAACGTTTGCATTTCTTTATGGGCTCAAGTCTATGTTCATCAATACATCTGAACATTCGGTTAATTTTGCAGCGTGTGCCATTGGCCATGCATTGCCAGTGTGTATGATCGATGCGGATGGCAGTGATTAGGGCACGTCGTTGGTATTATGTGTGTAATAAGGACGTGTAGTACTGGTTAATTATGAGCTGGATGCTGCTTACGGGTTGTCTGTCTAAGGGACATAAATTATACAAAAGAGTTCTGGGAAATAGCAATAGACTCACTACAACCATGGAGCTCGATTCACAACCACCAGTCCCTTGATCGTTATGCAGGAACCAGAAAACAGCATCTATTCAGCCTTGATGTGCAGCTCTACTTTAGAGACAGCGAACTGAACATGACCACGTCTGGACCAAGTGATCGAGCATTCTCTGTTGTCTCATTCAGTGACTGGAGCAGGAATTGCGACAAAGGTCGTATGCGGGAAGTGTCTCTGGTATGCTGAAACGGACGCGAAGGAAAGTCTATGTTGCACTCCGTAGTCTGGAAGCAAGGAACTCTGAGTAATAAGGGCAGAAGAGGCAGGGTGACAGCGATCCTGTGAGATCTTGCATGTTTACGTTTGCAGATACTAAGGAACTAGGATAACTCGCCAAGAATAAGGGCCTTGTTATCTGGAATGTCAAGAAGGCTTGTTCTCGAGTACAGGAGAAGAGACGCATGTGAAATACATTATAGCCGTTATCTATGACTCAGTCTAACTTCAAGGCACCTCTCCAAGACCCATCTTATGCTCCCCCGACTTTCCTCCGCTTGGGCATCAAGTTCTTCGCAATCCCTGGTTTGCAAATGGGCGCGGATACCCTCAAAGGATCTGGTATTTGATCACGATATCTCCAAGCTTCCTGGCCTTGAGCCTTGTGCCTGCAAAGTTCTCCAATCTCTTGACGATCGGAGTTCAAAATTATGGTCGTGACGACTCGACCACCCCTGCAGAATGAACATTCTAGGAGTGACATTTAGTTAATTTTTCTATATTCTTCCTTGGATTTGGTAATGAGTTGCTATTTTGTATGGTCTTCGCGGACCTCGGTGATATTGGTATAGGTAATATAAGGCATATCGTAAGTATTGGGTGTGTGCGCAGTAAGCGAGTTGCCCCTGGATTCTTCTTACACACTGCCAGTGTGTATGATCATGACGAATGGTGATACTTAGGGGCATGGTGTGAGTGTTGCTGTGGAAGTGTGGTTTGATAGGTATTTGTCATCTGAGAGGCCAGGAGTACTGTTTTCTTTGACAAAGTTGCCCAAAGTCGTAACTGAATTAATACTTCTTCTTAACAAGGATCACATTCGTGAATATGAGGGAAAAAAGACAGAAGATTCGCCGTTTTAGGACTGATGAAGGTAGAGGCGGTAGTGACAGAGAGACGACAGTACAGCCTTGACTCTATGAGGGATTCAGTTCAACCATGGACCAGAACCACAGCGTTATGGGCTAGCCACTTGGTGTGTCACCACCTTTTATTTCATTTATATATAGATCCAATCCATGTCACTTAGACATGGCAACCATTCATGAAGGTGCTCGTTATAGTCCCAAAGTTCTTGGCCTTCTTCATTATACCCGTCAAGTCTTCCGATGGGACACCCAATATTTGTCTCGGGGTCGAATGAAAAAGCCATTACCCCTATGTGTCGAGAGAGCTTGCAATGAGAGCATATCATTTGCGGAAACCGAACATAAGACCATCGTGGATCTGCATCTCTGAACATCGGTGTGGCCCCGCAGTAATAGCGTTGTCCGTTGATCGTTCTCACGCATTCCCAATGTGTATGATCACCCCGGATGATGTTGCTGAGGGGCATATTGAACGTGTTGCTCAAGAAGTGAGGTAGCTTTATAGGTATTTGTTGCGTGCGACTTATTGAGGTCTGTTACTTTGACGAGGTTGCGCAAAGACCAGGATTTATACTCATGTAATATACACCACAAAAGGAGACTTGAAGGGTCAAGAACGAATGATTCAACATATCACAACTCAAAATGGAGACATGCAAGTGATATAGGGACAATTTCGTGTCGCTGAATGTATGGGGCAGGTCCTTTCAACTGCAAAGCAGATGGTGAGAAGGGAGATATGATTAAGATCCTACAAGGAAGCGCTTGCTGCCAACGTGTATAAATTGTGACCTTTTCCCGCTTGCCACTACTACCTCTCCAATAAACCACCGCTCAAGAGCAAAAGTATCCACCAGAATTTGCAGTAAACTACTCTTATAGTAACCCTTACAATTATATTTACTACCATGGCGGAAACACGTTGCATCGAAACTCTGGAGGGTGGCTGGATCCCCATACATGCCGCCTGGACATGTTTCTCGGGCCCTGACAGCGACAAATACGAGCATATAAATGAGAATATACAGAACAAGATTTGCTCTAAATGTGGTCTCAAACGTGTCAATGCGATTGCACACGTTGGAGAGAGACCTAGGGATGGGAAACGGGGGAAGTGCTGGGGGCTTCTGGAAATCGATAGTGATGGATATGAGATCTGGACACACCGCTTCATCGAGGCTTTGTGAGGGCGATGGCCTGGAAGCCTTTTGAGAAACTCTATAGAGAATTGAGAAAGAATTGAGAACATCGGGCTTGTTCAACTAGATGTATCGCTTACTTCCTATGTCGTGTCGTTGGAATTGAACTCGCTCTCGGACTTCAACCATAATTGCCATGTCACATTATTCCAGTCCATGGAGCGAACACTTTGGTTGTTCTCGGGGAGGCATGAATGTCTTGAGCAACAAATCTGAATAATGGGGTCCCAACCAGGACAGTGAGTTGCCTGATGTACCTCTCTTTGTTTTTCACCCTCGATATTCACCATGATTCACTGAACAAATACACAGTGAACTTGCTGTGTCAAGTGTGAACAAGGCGCTTGTGAGTAGCCCCCATGAGATAAATAAGTCACAGGCTTTCCCAGCTTGTTACTCAGGACATCAACCACGACAAAGTCACACGCACTCCTCAACACACAACTCTATCACCCACTTATCATTCAGTTGCCAAACTCGCAGACAATGCCTTCTGTAAACGCTACCATTGTGACTTACTGGCTCTGCGCGGCCTCCAACTGTTCGCACTGGAACCCAGTCAAAGCCAACACCTGCGAAACTTGCAAGGCCGCAGTCTGTGAGGGAGCATTTGGCTTGAACAGTGATTACGACAAGATTGCAGAATGTGATGGTGCGGATGCGTATGGACGTGCCATCTGGGCGCTTCATGATCCTGATGTTATGGACCTGACAGAGGCGCGGGCTAGCACTCGCTATCGAAGGGATTAAGAGCTGAGACTCGGTGGTGTTTAGTAGGTACGATATAGATTGGCAACATCCTGGTTATTATTTCTTCTCCTAAAAGCTCTACTCGCTGTGTATATTGGTTCTGAAGGTATAAGGTGTTCTTGGCCGTGAATGTGTATTGTGCATTCAACTGTGATTGCCTGAAGGTAGCCAGGTCTTTCAATTCGGACAAGAGAACATTTATCAGCATCAATTCAATGAGTTGTATGTTTCCAGTGATATGTGTTTGTGCTTACATTTAATAGTAGAATGAATATTCACAATGGCAGTTGTGGTAATTATGTCTCTTCAATAGTCCGATAAATAAGTGAAATCATCAACCCAAAGACATATCGACATTCCAATTAATACTGCGTTTTGACTTGGTAAGTATCACCTTTGTCAACGACTCCATCACTCAAAAGGCCTCGCCCCTTCTATAGACGGACCTGCTCTCCGACTAGTTTGCGTCCATTTGTGAAAGCTCATCAATTCATTATATGGAAATGCATCAAGGACTGCTGGCGGAGGAATCAGCTAGAACACAGAGCTTGTGTAGCTCACAGAAGGGTCGGGTATCTACTTAGCGACATAAAAAGACTCAGTCAACACGCGGACGTCAGCGATTGGAGTTGAAGATCATAAAAAGCAACTGAGTTTCTCTATTCCTGCACCAATGCAGAGGGTTTATGTGTAGCGACACCTATTCTTGGGTATCCCCTCCAAGTCAAAGCAATAGTATACCATCTGTTCTCGCCTGCCAGTTTGTATGAGCTCGTCCGAAAGCGCCACTGATCAGAGCTTTCGATGAATCGAATCCTGAAGATCGAGAAGCAACTGGTAATTGGAAAGCTCCGTCTTGAAACCACCATCACCAGCGCCGTCCTTGCTCTTCTTGTCAGGCTCTTTCTTCTCAACCTCATCCTCCAAGAAAGACCAATCGGCATCCCTGGCAATACCACCAGCGTCAGCAGTCGGAGGCGCAAACATGATTCCCATGACCCTTCCAGAACCCAGGGTAAGTGAGGCCTTCGTGTACAACTCTTGTATAGCTTTAGTGCTCTCAACATCAAAGACAAGACCGGTTTTCTCTTTGCCGATGGGCAAAGGGGCCCAGATGTTTGCCTTTCGGGGTTTGACCGAGTTAATGTCTACGAGTTTGAGGCCAAGGGTTTTGCCGTCTTTGTCGAGGACGACTTGAAGAAGGAGAGAATCGACTGGGTGGAGAGGAGCGCTAGTGTCGGCGGCGGATTTGGTTGATGCTGAAGGATCTGGCTCGAGGGGGACGGTGTCTGTGTGACTTTGAGAGATACAGTAAGGAGGAATAATGGGCGCATGGGAGGGAGGATGATGTAGAGGCATTCGGTCCACGGTTTGGGAGCGATTTCGGCCGGAGATGAAGATCGGGGATGAAGGTTTGATAGGTGAGGGCGGCATCTTGTCGGTGATCTTGTCGACGTCTGGTATCGAGTTGATGCCGAGGACTTTTCGTTGTCGACGGAAGGATTGAAGGAAGAATAGTCGAGAGAGAAAGAAGATAGAAACAGTGGGTTTGTGCTGACAGCTGCCAGTCGCTGCCACTGTCGTTTGCAGCGCATGCAGACAATCACAAAAATAACATTAGTGACTTCATTCACTGCAACAGCATCACATAGAATGCAATCGATGAGGACCTTGATGAGTCAATGAATTGATGTCGTCTGGCGGTGTTTGTAACAGGCTGCATCTCTACAACATGGAGTTGTACACGGTATTGATGCCTCCCGTGACAATTGTCTTAGCACCATGTAGTCATTAACACCATATTTGCTACCCTCTCGCCCCATGCCGGAGTGTTTGACACCGCCAAATCTGCAATCAATTAGTCATTGGTGCCCCCCAAGAATTGTTTGTACTTACGGAGCAGCCCAATCGGAGATCACACCAGTGTTGATGGCCACCATACCAAACTCCAATCTCTCCTGCACGCGATACGATCTCGCCAAATCGGTCGTCATGATATAAGAAGCCAATCCGACATCGGACTTGTTCGCACGCGCGATCACTTCATCTTCGGTCTTGAACTTTGTCAATGCCGCAAGAGGACCGAACGTCTCTTCGTACGTGACTTCCATTGTATCGTTGACGTCGCCCAGAACTGTTGGCTGGAAGAAGTTCTTCCCCAGATCTGGCAATCTTTTCCCACCGAATAGAAGCGTCGCGCCCTTGTCGAGAGCATCCTTGACATGCCCCTCCGCCTTGTCAACGCTCGTCGTCATGGGACCGTGTGTCACGGAAGCTTCTGCGCCGTTGCCGACTTTGAACTTGCTGACCTCTTCGACTAAGCGTTTGGCGAATTGGTCGTAGATACCTTCTTGGACGTAGATCCTGTTGGCGCATACACACGTTTGACCAGTAACCTTGAACTTGGCCACTATGGCGCTTGAGACGGCTGTCTCGATGTCAGCGTCGTCGAATACGATGAACGGTGCATTCCCTCCAAGCTCTAAGGACAGTTTCTTCAGAGTATCGGCTGACTGCTTCATCAGGATCTTTCCCACACGTGTGGACCCCGTGAACGAGATCTTCTTGACAATATCCGACTCGCACAGCGCAAGACCTAGCTGGGGTGTGTTTTCGAGTGCAGTCACGATATTGAGGACGCCATTTGGCAGACCAGCCCTTTCAGCGAGAACACCAAGAACATTACCCGAAAAAGGTGTCACTCCGTCTGTCTTTAGGACAACAGTGCAGCCAGCCGCAAGCGCAGCAGCGACCTTCCTCGCCGCCATCGCCAAAGGGAAATTCCATGGTGTGATCAACCCGCACACACCGACCGGCTGCTTAATGACCTGAATCCGCGAGTTCGGTTGCGCATGCGGGACAACATCGCCATACAGCCTTGGCGCTTCTTCAGCAAACCACTCAAAGAACCCGGCCGAGAACATGACCTCTCCTTCAGCATCAGCTTTGGCCTTTCCATTCTCCGCCGTGATGATCTTGGCGATGTCACTCTTGTGCTCTACAATTAGATCTGCGATTTTCCGAACGATCCTCGCTCGCTGGCGGCCTGATTGCGCGCGCCAGATAGGGAAGGCTGCTGAAGCTGCAGAGATGGCGGTGTTGACATGGTCGACTGTGCACTCTGGTGCGGAGCCGATGACGGCGTTTGTAGCGGGGTTGTAAACGGGAAATGTCTGTGGAGGGTTGAAGAGAACCCATTCACCGTCGATGAAAGCCCGACTTTGGACGAGGAGAGAGGGCTCTTTGAGGGTAGAGGCGAGGGATGACATGTTGGGTGTTGATGATGAGCGAATATTGGAGTGCGTGGAGTCTTGTTATACAGCAATTGCGGGTGACCTCTCGGTGTTAGATGTCTTCAACTACAGGTAAGACACGGTCGACTCCTGGCGGTATTTGCCTTAGATTGAAATGTGAATTGGTCGGGTTGAGGAATTGGAGCTTGAGGAGATGATTGCGGGGAAGGAAGGTAAAAACGTGAACGGAGAGGGAAGGGGAGGAAGCCTCGCCCATTCTGAACGCCCTATTATTCCAATTAAAATAATTCAATCTACCCGGCGGGTACGTAATAGGATATGAAATAAACAATAAATCCATAAATATCTACCTCGTTACTATAAATATTTAATTAAAACATGTTAAAATTGTTACTGCCTTGTGGTATGCCTCTGGGGCTTGCCACTACCAAGAGTTTCGGCTTCTGAAGCCGACTCACTTAGGTGCGAACTATTGGCCCCGAGACAGAGATTGCGGCCCAGGAATCTGCTGCTCGCAAGTCCAGACCTATTCAGAAAAAGAACAGTTTCCCCTAAGGATGGGATTTTGTCCATCTTCAGTATGGTCCCCTCCTTGTTCGGGTACTAAGTTTTGTTGCCTAGAAGCGCCAACCTAGCCAATTTTGTACCGCATGCTGCTTACTCTTTGCCAATTAGCGCAGAAGTTATATTTTGCGGTAATATAATGCAAAAGAATAATTGCAAAGGATATTAATAAATAAACAGGGAGACTATCAGTGTTTCTTTAAGTATCCAGATCGCACCATATGAGATCGGTGGTCGATTAATAAGGCCCTCTGCAATTTTGGAGAAATTGCGACGGTCTGTTTAAGTAGATCCTCGCTATTAATTTCCAAGTCTTTGAGCATAAAGGCCTAAGTGATTTCTGTGTTACGTAAGTTATATGCAACCGTGAGAGCTCTTTTTTCCCTTCTCATTGAACCACTTTCACACTATTCGCATAATACTTAGAAGCCATTTTTGAGGGGACACTTAGAGAAAGTAGGTCCTCAAATGTTACATTATACATTATACATTCTTTATATATCCTGATATCGAAGACTTGAGTTCACTTTGTATGAATTAACCTTGTGGGCTGCGGCCTGTCAAAGCTATACAAGAGATTTTAATCAACTGGTCAACTGGTATTATGAAATCCGATTTGGCGCTATCTTGGACCTATGATGTCGTCAAAAAAGCACGAGTAATCATACAGATAGTTCTTCATGTAACCGGGTTACTTACCAACGAAGATAGGCTTTCTGCCGCAGGTCCCGCCTTCAAATGACGTCTCTAAGAAATAACTAGATGTGGCAAAGCTACAAGAAAGAATCTCTATTTACACTTCAATACCCCGAAGCATAATACTTCCACCAACAGCCTCTTTTGATTTCTGAAAATTGAATCTATGTAACTTTTAATAGTACTTAAACCTAATGACACCACGACTGTAAAATGCCCGTTTGTTACGACCATGTTTTGATTTCGTTATTCTCTTACAAACATTCTCGCTCACAAACCGATCCACTATCTCAAGATGGGCTTGCCACTTTTTACAACACCGTCGAAACCGGCTAAGGCTGCACCACATATTTTCTCCAGTTGAAAGCGAGTAGCGTGGCCAGAACTCCGTCAACTGCCCCTGAAACACATACCTAACGGTCTTCCGGACTACTTACAATATGAAGAAGAAGAAGAAGAAAATCTCCAAGAGACATGCCATATTGTCCACAAATATAAAATTTTGACCATTGACGATATGGGAGGCTGCGTTTGCCTTGATTGGCGACAAACCGAAAACGGACCTGCGATACCGACGCTCCGCATAGTTGCAGCATGGGCCCCTGAGAAGAAACAAGTCTGGGAGAAAGCTGTGCAGGAAATGGCTGTCATATTGTTGGATGACTTCGACCTCAAGGAAGGCGATGTCCACGTCGAGATTATTGCCACGGAACTCGAGCAGACAGGTACCTATTATGGTTGGCTTGACGACCCTTCGTTTGGAAACGACTGGGACTTGGTGCGTGCCAAAATTCATGAATGTCTCGATTCTTTTGAAGCAACTAGAAACCACTTGACATGTCTTGCTTTCGAAGGATATGGAGTGGTCCCGGATAATCAAGCCAACCCGCCGACAATTTGTATCACGGTTGATTTTGGATCGGACGAGACAGGATGGCCTGAGGTCATAACTGAGATCGAGAAAATGCTTCAAGGTGAAGGATAGAGTGGTGTCCAGATCCAATGGAACATAATGTAAATTGGTCAAGCTTCTTGATAGATTAATGTTGCATTGCAGGGCGATTTTTTCATGTGGCTGGAAAGTATCAGAAGGAACGCGCATTGGCTTGTGAAGATAGTTGCTCTTTGCCAAGTTCAATAAATATACCCCACAAACACCCCTTCTAGCCCCTCTAATTTTTGCCTTACTCCAAAGTCAACATATTCTCTGGCATGATATCCGGATCCCCTATCTGATGCACAATCGACAAAAACGCCTCCGACGAAATCCCAATATCATTAAGAAACTCCATATCACTCGTCATAGGATTCTGGACGCAATTCATCGGTACCTCCATGCCTACTTCTTCCTGTGCCAGTAGTTCCTCGTCTGCTCTTCTCGTGAAATCTTCGTCCGTTACTGTGAGGGATAATGTCTGAAGACCTTGTTGCTGAACTTGGGCGACGAGTTCTTGGCATTGGGTCTCAAGATATACGAGTTCTTGTTTTCGAACTGAGGCGAGTCTGTTTCCTCGTGCGATCATATTATCAAGGAGTTGGTGGATGAGGAGGCGGCAGCCTTGATCGTCTGCGACGCCGGGGAAGAGGGCGGTAGCCATGTTGAGATGCAGAGCGGCACCGAAGGTGAACTCAAGATCGTACGGGAGAAATACCTCTGTCAGATGTTAGCATAAGCGGGAACAGTGACCTTAAGTTCTTACCGAGTAGACTATAGTCGCTGGTAAGGATCTGCAGCGTTTTGACAGCTGAATTTATACCAGTCGAGATTACGGTAGCTGTTTGACCGAGAAATGCTTCGGAGTTCTCGCCGCCCGGTTGGCCAAGAATATCAAGTCTTTCTTTGAGGACAGAGAGTAAGAGGGGACGCGTGGCAACAATCACACACTGAGACTGTTAAAACTATAGCTGAGGATGGCACGGGACACATACTTGATGGTAGAGGAGGGTTATATACTTCGTGCCTCGGGGCATGGTATCAACTGAGTTCCGAAACTTGAGAGCAATAATCCTCTCGATCTCCTGAGCATGATGGGCAAGGGTGTGCAGAATAGTTTTGGTTTGCTCGAGGAACTGGCCAAGTGGTGTTTTCTCTGGTTTGTATAGGGCTTCAAATAGTTAGCTATGATACGAGACTTGAACACAACAACTTACTGGTATGGATCACTGATAGTAGGTGAGATAAGTTCACCTGAAGACTACGAGCACTATCATCTTGAGACCCCACATTTGGTGGGTTGACTGGTGTAGAAATATCACTATCTTGAACTGACATAGGAAGTCCAAGAGAGGACGAAAAATGCCGGTCCATAATGTATAAAGTCCACCATAAATCACGACAAGATGTAACAGTCTCACTGCCAAGCTCCTCGTCAGGTAATTGCGTATGCAGCCCCTCTAACTGAGCAATTCGAATAGCCTGGCCAAGCTGTCATTTGTCAGCCATGAAACACAATTTCATCATGTTACTTACATATACGTGAGCAGACTCCCTCTCATCAATCGAGTACAAATACAATCCAACCATGGCCAAAACCTCAATCGCTAGTAAGCTATCCTTCCAGAGCGCCGTATGATCCGGCATGAGACCCATCGCTCGCACAAAGAACTTTGCACCTGGGGGTTCTTTAGATGGAATGGGCTGGGATGAGAGAAAGGCTGTTCCAAAGGCTAGAATCAAGAGAAACTTGACATACCAGAGGCGGTTCTCCTCTGCCTTGCTCTGAGCATCAGAATAGAAATCACGGATCTGATTCACGAATTCTACTTCGTCGAAAAGACGGTAGGTTTGGCCGAGGTGGAACTTGAAGGTGTGGAAGAGATAGATGGCGTAGTCGAGAGAGGGTAAGCCTGCGACGTCGGGCTTTTCTAGTTGTTTCCAGGAGAGCTTGTAGACATCCTCTTCGATTAGTTGCGGGGGTATGTTGAGACCTCCTGGTTGGAGCTTGTCACCGAGCATGAGCATCAGCCGCAGAGTGAAGGACCACGTCGACCAAGGTGCGAGCCAGACTGTAGCAAAGTCAGAATGTCTCGCATAAATCTGACTGTACACTCACTCCAGGTGCGCCTATTCTTGCGAGTGTTCTTGATAATCTTTGAGGGTATAGTAAAGGCACTCGGCCAGATAGTCAACGGCGACTCGCCGGTTTGTTGCGAGTAAGACGCAGTAGAAGGATCTTTATTGGAAGGGTCAGATTGTGGTTGGGAGCCTACCGTGAGCGCAGGAGAAGCAAGACTGATATCAACTCCGCACTCACCATTGACATCGTTCCCAAAAGCAACATCATTAGTGCGCTTCAGTCCGGGAGAGTAGCTATCTGCAAGTTGAGATTGGGATATTGGTGGCGAACAATATGAGGGGTGAGAATTTTGAGAATGAACGGAGGCTGCGTCCATTGATGAGCGGTATGGAGGTGGTGCCGATGCTGTGGGAGGCGAGCGGTATGTAAATGTCGTATCTACTTGACCTGCATTGCCGAAGATGCTACTTGACGGTGATCGTTGTTGCTGCTCTACTCGTTTCTGGAGTTCTTGAAGATATCTTGATGCGTCAGTCAGGACTGAGATAAGGACACCTGGTGACGAACTTCTCTGATACCATCACCTTTGCTCCTCCCTCCGTAAAGCGACACTGCACAGAGCGACGCTGACAATTCTGACACGGATCATCGCCAGAGCATTTGATCTTGCTCTGTCTACAAGCAACGCAGCTATGACGCTGTCAGCCAGCCACCAATAGACAACCCAAAGAAGAAAACTCAAAAGATGACACAACATACGCATTCGCTGTTCTTCTTGTCTTGCGAGGTTCCTTCTGCGCACCTGATGCCATTTCGGCAGGATATCTTACGATGCGTAGGGAATGGTCATGGAAGGCCAAAAAGAACAGTTTTGGCTGCAGCGGCGTGTCTTGGGTTTCCCCTGCAGTGAGTGTGATGCACTGACCCTAGCCCCCCCGCACAAATGCCGATCAAGTGATTGGGCTTTGACTTGTCCGTTACCGGGGGAATATGGGGGGGACACTCCATCGACTACCGGACTTGGTATGATGCATGTCCAATAATTGAGCTTATATTACTGTTTAAAACATTCTAGAATGATTTCTGGGGAATAAGCCATAACTATAGTTGCTATGAGTTGAACTTTTGACGTTCAGTGAGACATGAGGTTACTGTCTTGGCTGTCGGTAGAGCCACCAGTTAGACAGCCATGTATCCATCATCTCCCCAATTACAACGTGACCGGCCCTCGCTCACTGAATGCCGCGCTAGATAAGGCAACTTTTCCCCTGCAACATCAATGACAACACACTATCAATCCCCACAATCATGAAGAATGCACTATATCCCATTGGCCACTGAACAGACAGTTCAGGCATGGCGTTTGGCCACGGGGTCACTCGCCAAAAAAGGAAATAATTCTTCACATCTCACATTAGCCAGCGATTAAAAGATTTCTTGGAGAAGCGACGTCGGCGTCATACATGACGGTAGTCTCCTCACTTATCAACCTCATCTTGTTATCATAGTGATATTGCAGGGATCGGGAACTGTGCCCTTCCGATTGGTTGGCGAGCGAGATAATTACTCTTTTGGAAATGTTTAGCGGTGCTAGTGGTGTTGATAACAGTGAGTTTGAGATATCGAGGATTGGCCAATTGTTTGATATGGAGTCGTATCTTGTCTGATAGCCATACCACGAAACGTACCGAAACGTACCGAAACGTCCGATAAGATGCGCGACCTTGATTGTTGCACAATAGAATCTAAGCGCAAACCTGACGATACTTACTAAACAAATGGCAGTGTATAAGCCGGGGCAAATCAATCGGTCTTTTATTTGGGGCTGCGTTCGTTACCTACATCGACAGCCCAGTGATATTATCTTGCGAAATAGTTTCATCTTCAACTCGCATATTGTCAGAACATTGTATTGTTGTGTAGTAACGGGCCCTAGACTGGCTTAACTAAATGTTCAACTGACTTGAAGCCCATACATTCTCCTTAGGGGCAAATCCTCACGATCCAAGGAATCCCCAATCGTGCGCACGCCCTTTTCTATGTCAACGAGACCAGTTGGAGCTGTCTTAGCCGCTGCGCAACCCCGAGGCAAACGTGCACTTAATAAACCCCGGCATGGTAGACCGCAACGGATCGGTGAACCGGACTTCTGGCTCGGGTGAAGGATCCGAGCACTAATTGTTAGAGTTGATCGCATTTGAACGAAGCTGGAGTTATGATGGTGAAGTTCCTACATTTCGAAAATGCTTTGGATCGTTCATAATTTCAATCTTTTCTTTTCTGCTTAATAAAACCCTGGTTCACATCCAGACTGCCGCAATTCAGTATAAAGCACTCATTTATACCTCTTCAGCTCGCAAGACCTATCCTCTCTGCACGAGATTCTCTAAAAATTGGTTTCCTCAGACTATACCTACACTCGCCATGTTGGATCTTCTCATAATCGGTGCCGGCTTCTCCGGTCTTCAAGCCGCAGCGACCGCACAGCAAGCAGGTCTCTCAATATCAATCCTCGAAGCCCGTGATCGTGTCGGTGGTAAATCCTGGACAGTTCCTCTTAAAAACATTAAAGGAAAAGCAGATCTCGGCGCGGCTTGGGTGAACGATGAACTACAACCCATAGTCTGGTCTTACATCCAACAGTTCGGTCTTGAAAACAAGATTGTAAAGCAAAGGCTTGGCCATACGGCTGTCATGGTCGGTCCCAATGGA
This sequence comes from Fusarium beomiforme, assembly GCA_002980475.2. Classification (NCBI taxonomy): domain Eukaryota; kingdom Fungi; phylum Ascomycota; class Sordariomycetes; order Hypocreales; family Nectriaceae; genus Fusarium; species Fusarium beomiforme. Next base: position 36,431 of record PVQB02000619.1, on the reverse strand, counting down.
GAAAGACTAGAGTTTCCTCATGGAATTACACCCGATGTAGGCAAGAGTATTACGAGTAAATGGGATAATTGCTGATAGGTACAGCTTGCGCCTGAAGAGAAGAAGAATCTCGAGATGGTCCGTGATCATATTCAAGCCGAGTCCTCGAAGCCAAACGGGTTCAGAGAAGAAGACGATCAGATCAGCGTGGATCAATATGTCCGGAATCTAGGTGGTGGCCCGAAAACTCTTGAGATGATCAACTGCTGGGTCAGAGTGATGCATGGGCTTGAATCAACACAAGAATCAGCAGCTTGGTTCATTGAATACTGCCGTACCAACCACGGTCTTCTAGCTATTCGAGCCGACGACCGCACAGGTGGAAATTACATGCGCATCAAGTCCGGTACGCAATCCATTGCCAAAGGAATCGCAGATCTGATCGGCCATGAGAACATCCATCTTTCAAACCCCGTTTCTTCAATTGAACAGACACAGTCAGCTGTTGTTGTAAGAACTACTACTGGGAAGGTTGTTAAGGCCAAGAAACTCATTATTTCAATGCCTTCAGCCATGCTCAAAGAACTTACATTCTCACCTCCTCTTCCTCATCGCGCACAGGAAGTTTATAACAGCACCACGTTAGGACACTACAACAAGGCTATTGTATTCTATAGCAAACCTTGGTGGCGCGATGGCGGCTTCAACGGTTTCTTTATGGACTTTCGTGGACCAGCCTGCGTTGTACGCGACACGTCATTCGACAACGAGGGTATTTACGCCTTCACTTGTTTCGTCAACGGCAAGCCCGGTGAAGAATGGAGTCGCCAATCCCCCGAAACACGACGAAAAGTCATCCTTGATCAGCTCGCCCATGCATTCAACTCGTCTGAAGCATACAACCCGATTGAGTTTGTAGTACAAATTTGGCAGAATGAGGAATTCAGTCGTGGAGCCCTAGCACCTGTTACAAAGATCGGACACATGGCTGAGTATGGTGATGTTTATGGAAAGCCGGTTGGACATATTCACTTTGTAGGAACGGAGTATGCGACGCATTGGAAAGGGTATCTTGAAGGTGCTTTGACGTCGGGAGATGCTGGGGCCAAGGAGGTTATTGAGACGTTGAAGAGGCAATCTCCACAGGCCAAGTTGTAGTAGAACGCTTGTGCTGATTGCTCTTTTACAAGTAATGAGCTTTGATAATGTAAACGTCACCCCCTTCGCTGGCTTGGTGTTAACTTAGGTGGTAGCAGAACACATGAGCCTTTGAGATCCTAAGTGATAAAATACTTATGCGAGTTTGAGTGAAATTAGTCAAATTTAAGTTAAACTCAGGAGACTTTTTAATCAGTTCATTTTTGCATCCTAATTTAAGTTCTCAAGTCTTCTGACATCTAGAGGCCCTTGTACTTCGACCTAAGGTTCTGATTTTGCGGGAGCCCTATCCGCATTTCATCTCTTATCCTCCTTATCCTCTTACTCTCTGGGCACACGAAATTCTCGACAGAGGCAAAGATATGTGCAGGAAGCCCCATATGATACCCAGCTATCACTTCTGAATTTAGCTTATGAAGAACAGCAGTAAAGGAGCGATCATCCTTGCTAACTTGAGAAACAAGCAAGACAAGACAAGCGATCATGGTACAAAAGTTTCCATCCTCATTGAAAGGATCTGTCTTCTTTCTTCCCGCCAACATTTCTTGTAACTGGTGGAAGTATTTCCTGGCAATACATCTATGCCTGGCGATTCTGAATCGGGTTGAGCATAGGAATGCTATTGCGGTCATGATGAGATTGTCGGTCTTTGTGAGGGGAAGGACGATATTTCGCCATCCGCTTTCGGGGTTTTGCAATCCGTTGTTTTGATCTGGGACCCCATTCTCGTGGCTTGGGAATCCATTTATGTGAGTTGGGACTTCTCTATTGTCATCAAGAGCTTCTATTTTGGGGATAAGCCTTTCTGAAACTGGGCACAGTTAGTAACTCGACTAGCTATTAATTCATAGAGAACTTACACAGCCATATGAAGCGGCGTTCCCACTTAGTGCAGTGCTCCCAATCAGGGCCAGATGGCTGTGGAATACTGAGGAGCACACAATCCTCAGGGCTAGGCTGGCACTGGCGTTGGAGTTGAGACATCTCAGCTTGTGTTTGGCTCACCAGCAGAACTTGTGCGGGAAGGATGCATGGTTTAGGAACTTGCGGTTGAGTTTCAACAAAGAGGGGCATAGCAAGGATCCCATTTCCACTTCCCTGTAAAATTCTGTTAGAGCCAAGAGTACTTTGGAGCTGAGATGGAGAAGGCTGGATTGCAAGAGGTTGGGCCGGAAGATGTTGCGCAGGAAGATTTTGCATAGGGAAAGGCTGAACAGGAGGAGGCTGAAATAAGGCAGGTTGAAACGAAGCAGGTCGAGCTGGACGTTGTTTCGAAGGACGGGGCGGAAGTGGTTTTAATCCAAGCTGTTCCGTCCTGTAGTTGATTCCACTACATTCGCGGTCAGTGTTGATACACTTTTGACAACTTAGCTCTCCTCCATCGCAGTTAATTCGTCTTGTTGAACATTGTCGACACCCTACAGCAACTTATTAGTCATGCCCAAGAAGCAATTAGTGTATCTAATACCTCTGATCTTGGGAACATATGGCCTCTTCGCGCGAGGCATATTGAAATACTGGCAATAGTTGTTAGGGAGTATAGTATATAGGTAAAATAAGTTAGATAAGATCGCAGACAGAGTGGAATCAGACGCAGAACTCGCTTGAAAAAATGTTATCAAAAGTGCAACGTTACGCGCATCAGCTCTAACTTCATATATTGTTGGCTAACTTCGTATTTGGCTTTTTACTTGGCGATGAGCAAACCTAGGAGAGGTAACAAATCTTGGGACCTTGATCCTAAAAAAATGAAAACACTTAGGAAAGCCTACACTGACACTAGAGTATTTTTAGCTGTGTTATTTTTTTACTTTACCTGATTGTCTGATATCTTCTTGCTCCCAGAAGTAAACTAAACTTGCTATTCGGATTTTAGAATTATTTTACACTATATCTTCAGATGCCTCTTCTCATTTTCAGTCTCCCTTTACAGGGGGATACCCAAGAGCCTTGGTCTCTCTATGTCTTTGAAATGTTTATTTCTTCTCGATAGATTGTTTATTCCATTTACCACTTTCATAAAGGGTCACTTCAACAAGAGTGGAGGGTAACAAGCTTTCAGGTCATGGTTCCAGAGGCGCCGCAAAAAGGTTTCTGAGTGGTCAAATGGATTATCAATGAAGCAAATGTGGAAGTGAAAGTTTCTGATAACAAACGTTCCTCATTTTCGCAAAGCAAAACGTGAGATCTGGATGGCTTTTGCGGGATCTTCGTGAACATTGGAGCTTATAGACTTTTGTAGAAGATTTCCCGAAGGTCTCGAAAGTTTTCTTATTTAATAGTTTGTAAATGGCAGGTAGAATGTCTTAATAAATTAAGCTCATTAAGATTTCATTCGTATTAAGCGTTGCTTTTGCGCTTAGTATAGCATTGGAATGAAGCAAGACATGCTCATAGTCCTGAGCACAATTCACGCTCACAGTGGCCACATACTGGCTTTATTCACTCTTAAGCAATATGAAAACAATCATTTTAATAACAGATAAATATCTGATAAGGTGTTTCAAATCAGTCTGTGGAATGATCACCTATGGTTAGATAACAAGAAGACACTGAAAAAGCCTGGCATTGGGACCGTCTCTGGCAGTGAGTTCCATCCACCATGAGTCTGTAAGATCGCGATCTGGAAATAAGCCTCACTCAACCTTATCATGATGATTCTAACTTTATGTCCATACACTCTTATCTAGAGCCTTGAGTCTATGCAGTGCACTCTTGTCGGTCGACCTCCCAGAAGTTTCTTTATCTCTGTTCAATGCAGAATCGGAAGGGTTTTCAGGAGATCTCAGAAGTGGGTTCGGTCTCGGATGGATACTGTCACCATGAATACCGAGAACTTACCTCTCGCCTGTTGAATGTTGCTAAACCTTGGAACTAAGGTTCCTTGACATGACAAAGGGCGTATACTACAACGATGAAAAACCAATAGATCCCGAATTATCAATCTTTAGTACATCATTGACGGCCACGTAGCAGGCCATGTGTTCTAGAACGCATCATGTAACAGGGGCATCATAAGATCATCGGTAGCAACACTTGTTCTAGTACCATTCCATGCTTAGTAGAACCAATAGTACATCGGTAGCTACGGTTCGCAGTTTTGAAGCTGTCTACGCCCATCGGATAAAGAAGCCGAGATGGTTGCCGTAGGCCTTTCTAACTTCTAATTGGTCTCGGAAGTAAGAACCGGTGCTCTACCGGTAAAGCTATCCGATAGAACCTCTGGCACTAATAGACGGTTTCAAAAATACCAGCTACAGAAGCCCGGGAGGGTTCGTGGGGGTTGGCACGATCTGTCTCATGTCTGTGGTGAGTGTGGCTGGCTACAGGGGATTATCAAGGCATCAATAGCATGATCTACTAAAACCTTAGAAGACGTGGCAGGAATATAAGATAACTGAAGTTAACCTCAAACCCCATTCTTATCAGCCACAGGTTGCACTGCTATCACATCTTGACTATTTTCTTTCATCCCTCTCTCACACAGCCTAGACTTTCTCGTAAATATCCAAACAAGTCACGATTCCAGCCGTTGCCTCAAGAAACACTATCCCCAGGCCTCCAAAGCCCATCCCCTCCAAGACAAAGCGAGCAACTCGGCCCACCAAACCTATCCCCCAATACCTTATCGATGAAGCTGCTAAAACGGTCCGCAAGCCTTTCGACGCGGAAACGCATCTCAACTATCAACCTCCCACGCGAATCTACACTATGGCCGAGATCGGTTTGGAAGGTCATGGGATTGCTCCCAACGCTGTCTGCGAACCCTTCCAGCTCTTCACCCCTGAGGCTGTCGAGCAGATGCGTGCTGAGATCTTTAGTGAGCCCGTACTCCGGGACTTTCAGTACACTTCTGGGTTTATCAAGAACATGATTCGTGGGATGGGTCCTGAGTAAGCATCCCCCATCCATGAAGGTACAGGCATATTATTCTGAGCTTGTAACAGCATTGCCCCTTTCATCCACACTGCGTGGAGGTCCCCTGAGCTTCTCGCAAAAGTTTCTGCCATCGCCGGCACAGAACTAATACCAGCCATCGACTTCGACATCGGCAATGTCAATGTTTCCATCAACGACGCCGGCGAGAACAGTGTCGAACATCCTAACCCCGTCGATCAGGAGAAAGAAGCTAGCACATCTGCTGTCGCTTGGCACTACGACTCATTCCCGTTCGTCGTAGTAACGATGCTCTCCAACTGCACAGGTATGATTGGTGGCGAAACAGCCCTCCGGCTTCCCAACGGCGAAACCAAAGTCGTCCGCGGCCCGGCCCAAGGCACGGCTGTTGTGATGCAGGGTCGTTATATCGAACACCAAGCCCTCAAAGCATTTGGTGGTCGTGAGCGTCTCGCCATGGTTACTTCTTTCCGAGCAAAGGACCCCCTTTCCAGAGACGAGACTGTCCTCACTGGTGTGCGCGGTATCTGTAATTTGTCAACTTTGTATCATCAGTATACCGAGTGTAGACTTGAGATTTTAGAGGAACGCATTCGGCACTTTCAGAAGATGGAGCGTAGGAGGGAGATTGCGAAGAGACCTTATGATATTGCTGCAGCTAGGAGGTGGCTATCAGAGCAGAAGGAGTTTTTGGAGGATATGTTGGAGGAGATTTATGAGATTGGGGAGGATTAGTTAGGGAACGGTTCCAAGGCATGGCACGGTCTTCAATAACAGCTAGCTTAAGAGTCGGAAGGCGCCACCGCATAGCACCTCCCATAAAATCCGTGTGACAAGACAAAACACCGAAACCCCAATATCGCGATGCCAACAAAAAGAGACAAATTAACTCACGAGAGCAAAAGAAGAGACCTCAATGCGTAATCTGGGAATCGAACCCAAGACTGTATAAACTTATCATAATATGTACGTTATTCTATCTGTTTTATTATGGCAGCGAGTACCCCTTGTTCGGTTCCGTCATGGTGCTATGTAAAATGGAATAGACTGTAGCCCAGACGGACAATGTGCGATTAGCGGCATCGATTGCCAATTGCTTAGCGAAAACCCCTCGATGCATGGCGTTTTCAGGATATTTTCCGACAGTCTAACCAACCAATGGCAACCATGGACATGTAAGGCGCACTGCAAGGCATATCGGGCTTGAAATGGCTAACGTGAATCGACAAGAATACAACGTGATAAATGCAGTCAGCTTTTAAGAGTAGTCACATTTCACCTCATGAGACAGCAGTCTCAGTTCAATTTCTACGTAATTCTTGGTATCCAAAGTTTATTAACCTTTACTAACGACTGCTCTCTCAATGGCAACTGGTTTGGAGGCCCTTGGTGCTGCCAGTGCCGTTCTCCAATTGATCTCATTCTCTGAAAACCTCTTGCGCCTCACTTTCAAGATCTACAATGGCACTTCTTGCAATGGCGTTGAGGAGTATGCAGCAAAAATGCTTGATGCAGCTCAGCGCGTTCAGGCTCGCAGTGCACAAGTACCCCGAGGCACTTTAATGAACGACAAGATATTCGAAGTCAGTCAGAAATGCATCGACGCAGCGGAAGAGCTCAGAAAGGAAACTCAACACAAGCGATATCAAAAGCGCAAGGTGTTCAAAGCCTTGTATTTTGCTTTCCGTACCGACAAGTTCATGGCTAAAATCAATGAGCTAGATAGAACATTGAGAATGTGCAAGGAAGTGATGGAAACCGAGATTTTGTTGCACATATGGTATGTAATTTACACTGGCAGTATTGTACGAGCCTCAGATAGCATGCTAATGGCCCGCTGTAAACAGTGACAAGAGTGCGGCGATAAAAGAGCAACAGAGTCAAGGGTTCCACAGCCTAGAGGTTGATGTTCAGAGCCTAATCTCACAGATTGCGACGGGTCGAACAAGACTAGAGACTATCGTGATCGAGGAGGCCAGAGCAGCACGCGATCACATCAACACACAACTCATGACGATATCAGACAATCATCGGCAACGTATCTTGAGAAGCCTTAAGCCTGAAGAGATACGGCAGAGATATAATGATGTGCTAACACCATCTGATGCTTCCTTTGAAAGGGTCTTCGCCTCATATGAGCGTGTGTGCTCCAAGGAACCGGAAGACGAATGGCACAAGTTCGTTCAATTACTTGATGAGGATGGTGATGGAGAAGAGCCTGAGGAGATTCACGAGATTGACCAGCTATGGGAGCGCTTCGGTTCCTGGCTCCAGACAAATGACAAGCTATTCTGGATTCAGGGAAAGCCAGGATCGGGGAAAAGCACCTTGATCAAGTTCATCTTAAATAACGGCAACACTAGACAGCTTCTAGATTCATGGAGCCCTGGCACGAGAGTCTTGTCACATTTCTTCTGGAAGATCGGCAGTGATCCACAGAACAGCATCAAGGGTCTTCTATGTACTTTGCTTCATGATGCTCTTTGTACAGACAACGATGCGATCGACCAAGTATTGAACGAATTCGAATTCTCTCGCTCAAAAGATTTCTATAAGGAATGGTCGTCTCAAGAAGCCGAGGAGGCTCTTCTGTCACTATTTCATAGGGATAGTCGTTCAACATGCATTTTTATCGATGGTCTTGACGAGGTCTCGAGCAAGGATGGGTTTACGGCACTCATGGCTGTCATCCAAAGGCTTATTTCATTCCAGAAGGTCAAGGTTTGCGTTTCAAGCCGGCCAGAAACAGAGCTAATAAACAGACTTGAAACCCTTGGGTCTCAAAACCTGCGACTAGAGGATCTTACTAAGCCCGAGATGGCCATGTATCTACTCAAAGAATTTGGAAAGCTGCCTCATATGCAGGTATCGAACTTACCCCTTGAAACCTTTACAGTCATGCTTCTGAATAAAGCACAAGGAGTGTTCCTTTGGCTTGTCCTTGCAACGAGGAGCGTCATTAAGGGAATTATGAATGGCGATGACAAAGAGACTCTTTCCCGCAGACTGGAAGAACTGCCCGAGGAGCTTGAGGCGCTTTATAATTCTATGTGGGAGAGACTAAATGGAAACAATCGCATTTATCGTGAGACTGCTGCGACTTACTTCCGCTACATCATATCCGACGGCTGGGAAACCAGATTGACTGCAATGGACAGAGAATGGCACAGCACAAAGCAGCCTACTCTAGCCCAACTATCACTGGCAGTCAAGGTCGAAGAGGATTTGATCTTTCCACCAGAAGCTGACCAGATGACTCTGGCTGGGCTGAATGCTTTGTGTACCATGACAGAAATGGACATCGGGATTCGATGCGCCGGGCTGCTGCAAGTTGGTCAACACTCTTCTTTCTCCGAATATGAGCTCCCTGTCGACTTACACGCTCTCACGCGACCAGTTCAGTTCATACATCGCACAGCTCACGACTTTCTTGTAGACACGCAGGCAGGTCAATTCATTCTTGATGGCAAGCCCAATAAGACAACCTGTATTGACAAAGAGCTGAAATTGCTTAAATGTCGAATCAAACTGGTGGACTTTTACTATCAGTATCGTGTTAAACAACACGCAATCGATGTAATTACGGACTGCAATCGACTGAAAGACAACGGGACGGACCAGGTTGCCATCTTGAAAATACTTCCAGTCATCAAAGACCTTTATGACAAGGGGGCTTTGGATATTCGGCGCTCTGGTCAACATTCTCTTCCTTCTTTTCCATGTGTCGCAGCATATTACTTTTCCTGCTTTGAGGATTTCGTCGTTTCTTGTTTCCTGCGGCCAAACTCACCGGAGTTCACAACCAACAGCCTTCACGATGTAGCTCTCCAGAGCATATTTATGCCCCATCCACTCGGTCCACCGGCAAAACTTATTCAAAAGATTCTTACACTTGGTGGAGATGCACATGTAGCTAAAGAATCCTATGTGTCGTTCAAGCTACCAGGGCATGACTCATGTGTCACTCAGCACACTACGGTATTCGAGTCGTTGCTGAGAGGTGCAATGAATCACCGGCTTGAGTATGTCCAGCGTGCCTTGCCTTCGTTCCTCGCTGTAATTGACTTCATGGTACGAACCTGCCCGAATTTGCATCGAAAAATACTCTTGTTCATTGGATCCAAAGGGGATTTGATCAACTGGAACTTCCTTGCAGCCCATCTCAAAAGAGTTCCAGTGTGGGCTGCATTGGAGGTTGATCTACAATTTCTGCTAAGGCGGCTACTGACTGTAGCACACACCTGGGACATACCAACTGAGCCCTATCAGCTTCAAGAGCTTGTATCTTCTTTCGACATGTCTCATGCGCGTATTCGGCATGTTGGAACTGCGCAAAGAAACAATTGCGATGTTTCTTGCTATCGAATTCTCGACCAAGCTCCGTTTCAAGGCCTCATCCACTCCTTCGAGGCCTGCAAGCCTATTTCTGGAGCTATTTACGGCGTTCTCGCCGCTATGGAAGGTCCCCTAGCTGATTTCATTCCCTCAGCCTCCAGGTTCCCTCCAGGGAGTATTGAAAAGGCCCCTTTCGAGGAAGAGCTAGATAGTCTGGTACAAGATGGTATAGGGCTTTACAGAACCCATAACTTGAACGATGGTTTCTATCCTTTTGATATGGCCTCTGTGGAAAGCACACATTTGTCTACTTCCACGCATGCCTTGCTAGAGCCATTAGTGGGTACTTCTGTCTCTTCGAATACTTAGTCCGTGTTGATCGATCTGACTTTTGACCCATATCTCGAAAAATTGGCTTATCAAAGTCTCAAGAGCTTATGATAATATCTCAAGGAGATATGCTGAGTACTGTTATCGATTTGCGCCTTTAACCACGCTGCTTAGAACTCCCAGGGCCTGATGCCAAAATCTCTACTGTATTGTTACCACCGGCAAAGAATCATATTCTTGGCTTCTGCATTGGCAAACATGATAATGGTGTTTTCTATCAAGTCTATCATAACTTATGTGATCCCCCGGGATCACAATACTTGGTGGTTGGGCGATCGCTCTTTTCATGCCCTACACCAGGATAGGGACAGAACAATAAGACCCCAAACATCGCGATACTGATAAAAAGAAATGAATGAACTCACAAGGGCAAAAGGAAATTTGCAATGCGTAATCTGGGAATCGAACCCAGGGCTCCCCGACGCTGCTCGAATGGCAACGGAGAATTTTACCACTAAACCAATTACGCTTTGATGAATATCGATGGCGTAAACAGCCTTCATGAAGATGTGGGGAGAAGAGTATTGAGCATCCTGAGCCCAAGAGCAAAGAGCAATGAAGCTAGCATATCTGTTGTGATGTAAGGTTGATGTCTCGAACTCCGCCATCAAAGAATTTGGTAGCCGGGAGCTAGTCGTCATGGTCCGCAAGATGGTGACGGATGAACAACCCATTTGTCGTTAATGAGACAGTTCTGAGCAAAGTCCGACGCATGTCTGATGCCTCTACTTTTCAACACCGATATATTAGAATAGATCTGAGACTCTGAAGCATCTATGGCAAAGAGTCTCGTCATATGGCTGTTGTTAGAAAATAATGGCTTGTCCGTGACCACTTCTTGTACAGGGTAAGCTCCAAATCGTGGATTGATGCCATTCACAAAGTTCACCAATTGCATCATATCTTCGCGTTCCGCAAGTGGCATATAAGCACGTGCGTAAGATCGAGATCTACAATCCTCATCCAGAAGTCTTGTTCAACGATCACAAACTTGGATAAGCTTCTTTTCTTGAGTTTCACCGGCGTAAAGTAAGCCACCCGGAGTATTATCAACGGTCATATCTCATTGGATAAGAAACGTCAGCCGCCCCATAATTACATCAGCGATCGTACCTTGCGACAGGCTCACAGGGGCTGCAATAACAATCACCTGCGTTTTTTCTTCTGCATCTGCCCAGAAAAGACCAATCGGCCCATATTCAGGCCATCAAATCAACTGCAAGCAATCCAATCCAATCTTGATGTCTCACCTCAATTCAAGATTGGTCGATCATTGAATCCCCCTCTCACCATTGGCATCAACTCAAGCAAATGCCAAGCTAGAGCCTTGTTCTCTTCCTGGTTCGTGTCAGCCAGCCCCGCCGTAAATAAATCTCTCCAGATCCGATCCCCTACGCACGCCCTACGTCACCACTCCTCGTGTCTAAAACTTCAGGTGATCATCCTCTCCAATCTTTCCCAAGGTCTGAAGAGGCCTTTGGACTGTACAGGCACAGGATTTGCTCCGCATGGCGCCCTCACGAAGTACCTCCTCAAATGCCACCGGCGTGAGAGCCATGGCTGCCAATCGAACAACCTCGTCTGGTTCATTCCACGCTGGCGCGCCGATCCCTACGCTCAGCTCCATGCGACGACAGTCCCATCGATACCAGACTTTTCCTACCACTCCGCCGAAAACTCCCCTCGAGCAGCCGTATGCGCCTTCGAATGCGAGCGATTCCGACGACGAAGATGACCACGAAGAGACGCCTTTGCCTGTGCGACAGCTCCTGCTGCTCGCGTTTCTCTCCCTTGCAGAGCAGACCGCGCTGAACTCGATATCTCCATATTTACCTGACATGGTGCTCAATATGCCTGGTATTCCTGACGACGAGGCCGGTTTATATGTTGGAATACTCGCTAGTTCTTTCGCATTGGCGCAGTTGTCGACTAACTTCCTCTGGGGATATGCCTCGGATGTCATTGGTAGAAAGCCGGTTCTGATCATGGGTACGGCCGCTCTGATGGGATGCTTCTGTGCCTTTGGGTTCTGCAAGCAATACTGGCAGATTGTGGTCGTCCACGTCGCGATGGGCCTTTTCAATGGAAACGCTGCATGCGTTCCCACTGTTCTGGGAGAGGTCACGGATCGTTCCAACCAGAGTCGCGCTTTCACATACTTGCCGGTCATCTACTCGCTCGGCAGCATCACCGGACCTGCTCTGGGAGGTATTCTTGTCGGCAGGATGGGCAAACAATACCCTTATCTAGCCCCCAACATCCTGTCCGCTGGTCTTCTCGCTGTCAGCGTTGTTGTGGTCGGCATCTGGTTTGAAGAGACACTGGACAAGACACAAGTCAACTTTGAAAAGCCCGTATGGGTCGAGAGGATCCTTTCCTGGCTTCCTTCGAGCAAGCCGCCCCCGCGACGACCCTCTTGGAGCGCACGCTGGCCTCGATCTCAATCCCACAACCAACGTCTTCTCTCCTCTGGACGCACCCTCGAGTCCGATTCTGAAGATGACTCCGGGAATGATGAAGACGAGAGCGACAATAAATCCGATCCAGCCAGGTCCGCGTGGAAGGACCTCAGCCAAACTACCATTCTTATCCTGTTCACCTACCTCGTGTTCCAGCTCTCCAACATCTCCTTCAACAGCTTGTACCCCATTTTCGCTGCGACCCCCCCACCTGCCGGTCGCGACTTGTTGCCAAGCAAGATTGGCATCAGTCTGAGCGTCGCCGGAATGGCAAGCTGCATCTTTCAAGCGTTCCTTTTCCAGGCGTTCAAGGCCAAATTGGGCAACCTCGGCACCTACCAGATCTCTCTTTTGGGACTCGGCATCAGTATGCTGCTCATGCCGTGGGTAGGCTATAGCGATAGCAAGCCTCTTTTCGGCATCGGGACCGGAAAGATCTGGCTGTACATTGAGATTGGAGTGGTCTTGATCTTGAAGAACCTGTGCGCAGTAGGCGGTCTATCGAGTGTTATGCTTTTGGTGAGTAGATAATATTCTTCATTCAAGCAGCTTTGCTAACTATCGTAGATTACCAACTCTGCACAATCACACTCAACTCTGGGTAGTCTCAACGGCATGGCACAAACCCTTTCTGCTCTCGGTCGCAGCTTCGGGCCTTTCGTGTCCGGTGGCCTTTTTAGCCTGTCCATCAACATCCGCCCCAAGGGCGAGGCACTGGCCTGGAGTATTTTCGGAGGCTTGGCCATCTTGGGCTGGGCGTCGTCTCTCTTCATCCGCCGCGACGGTCTCGAGAGCGATGATTGGCAAGGCTCAGATGAGAACCTCGCCGAGCAAGAAGACGACGCAGCATGAGCTGTCGCCAACCCGAGCTCATCACCACTTTCTTGACACAACAAAACAATAAAGAGACACAATAGACCGGATTGGCATTTAGCATGGGGTTAGTGGGGTGCATATGGGACATGGTCGCTTTGACGCATTGTCCGGGCGTATTGGAGAATTCGAGTGGGCTGCTTTTGAGAGTTGAGCGACGAAGTAACGATGAAGACGTACTGTTTGGCGATTTACTTGAACATTGAACAATTGAAATAGAGTTAGACATCTGATACTGTCCTCGATAGTTTGCATATTCTATGCTTTCTGCCTATATTTACGGGTTGGGACTGAGTTTAGGGATGGTCAGTGTCCTTGAACCATATGGTTGATTCAGACCAGGCTACTGTGCTTAGGTCATCGCCTACGACTTTCCTTCATTTGAGAGCCACTGCGTATAATCTCTTACCACAGAAGTTGAGTTTGGAATCACGAAATCGGCATCCATCAGCCAAGAATACGTAAAGAGTCAACGGCGTTGAAGGGTTGAGATTCACTGCTGACTTGGGTAATGGCGAGGCTTCGGTCTTTGGGTTGATAGATCTAGGCTATTTAATGCTTGAAGGTCTCAGTCTTTTTATCTACCAGCTTCTACTTTCTCTGTAAGCCATTGGCTTACAAGGTTTCCATATTGCTTATGGCTGATTCATACATGCCCGTCACTCCACTGTAGCCCCTGGGCTTTTCCATGGCAGTACTGAATATTATCTTCTGTGGTTGGCCCTTTGGTTTGTGGATTCTTACATTCCATTCAAACGATGGAAGATACAGACAGCTCATAAGTCACAAATCAAGAATATGATCTAGGAGGAATGTCAGATCGAAAGCTCTGGGGGCATGTCCTATCGGAACTAAGGCTTCACTGGCTCCCATGAATAACAGAAGAATGACCTAAAGTATCTGGACAACCTAGAATCTCTGCCCGGACTTTACGGCGGCCGAAATTCTGCGGCTGCAGATCGCTATCGTTTCGGCCGCGTTGAATCAGTCATGCAGTGTCAAGCATGAACTGAAATGATCTGCTATGCAGATTGTGGCTAACTCTATGAAGGTATTTCGAGCTATTCAGATAAGGAAGGTGCCATAATTTCAAGTCTGAGCGTAGATAAAACACCAACCATGGCGATATTATCTATGGTTTGTGGGTCATTTTAGCTGAGACACGGCTTGCGTGAAATACTGAAAGACAGTTGGCACTCTAGTCATTACCAATCTTGGCATTCTGCACCATGATTTGGCCATTGGCAATGAAACACATTGTTCTGAGCGAGTAGGCTCTTGTCATGGCGCCCGTGCCTTGGCAGGCTCTGTTTGCCGCGCCTTAGGTCGATCATGACCCCTGGGACGATAGTCCTGATAAATGATAATCATAAGAGGAAGCAACGGGAGCCGACTGTTTTTATCCAGAATCCTAACATCTAACATCCACTATTGCATCTACTATTGTGTCAATCAGCTATTTGCAACTTTTTATTGCTTCCTGAACTCACCCAAACTCTTCGAAAGAAAATCCACAATGGCCTCTAACAATTCTCGCGGTCAGAAAATGAGACAGCTTGCGCAGAAATTTGGACTTGTTCATACCTGTCAAGATGACGAGGACCTACAGTCCATTCGGGTTGAAAACTGCATCGGATTCTGTAAAGTCCCTGTCGGCATCGCAGGACCTCTGCATATTACAGGTCCAGGTGTTGACCGAATGCTACATGCCCCATTGGCTACCTGTGAAGCCACACTCATAGCGAGCTCTTCCCGCGGCTGCAAGGTTTTCAACAACTCCGGGGGAATACACTTTGAAGTCTTTGGCGACGGAATGTCTCGAGGCCCTGTCTTCATCTTCAAAGATCCCTCCCACGCCGTCGCTTTCTATAAAGCAGTGCCAACGTTCCGAGCTCAGTTTACCGAATGGGCTAACTCTACCAGTCGGTTCGCGCGACTACAAGAAATTCAAGCTTCGGTGATAGGATCCAACGTCCATATTCTCTGTACATATTCTTGCGGGGATGCCGTTGGACAAAACATGGTTACGAAAGCTACTGCCTATGCATGCCAGATGATGCTCAAGACTTACACCGAAAAGTTCCATTTCAAAGATTTTATAGTTGAAGGACAACTAGCGTCAGACAAGAAGCCATCGTGGGGCAACATCAAGAACCCTAGGGGCGTCCAAGTACTTGCCTGGGGAACAATCACCCCTTCCTCCTGCCAAGCGATCTTTGGGTGTAGCACGGAGCGGTTGTACGAGATTCAAATGGTTGGACAAGAAGGGGCCGTTCGAAGCGGTCATTTTGGCGCGAATATCAACACGGCAAACATGCTCGCGGCGATGTTTATCTCGACGGGCCAGGACGCTGGGAGCGTAGCTGAAGCATCGTGGAGCCAGTTGACATCTGAGCTTGACAGAGAGACGGGAAACCTCACCATGTCGCTGTTCTTCCCATCGTTACCTGTAGGAACTATTGGGGGTGGAACGGGATATCCTACCCAGCGAGAGGCTCTTGGTATGCTGGGTTGCGCAGAGCCGAACAGGAAGCATGAACTTGCTGGGATAATAGCTGCGTTTGCGCTTGCGCTGGATGCGAGTACGAGTGCGGCTATTGTGACTAATACTTTTGCTGATGCTCATATGCGTCTAGCTAGAGGTGGGAACCAAGGGAAACTTTGAGAGTTGATTATTATAGAAAGTGCCAAGATATGCCAAATACACTTATATTAATCCTTCAGCATATCAAACTTAAAGAAGACCAAGAGCAGCATCTGCAACAGACTCGAGATTCGCAATTACCCCAGCTGTAGGAATAGTCTGATTACAAAACAGAACATTGCACTCAGGACTAGAAATCAAGTCATTTATCAGCACACTTGGCTTGAGGAACTGAGCCGGACTGACTTCAAAGTTAATTGGATCTTTCAGTGGTCCAGGATCAGGAATATCAGCGTCTTTCACGCCGCGCATCAAAATGCGGAAGAAGTTATGATACAGATCCGCCGGTGCCGCAGATGACAGCGCTCCAATATTAGGCTCCGTATCGCCGAGAATGCCCGTCCACGTCACCGTCATTCCCAGACTGGGAATCATGAAATTGGTCTGATGAAGGAAGCCGACCATGAAAAATGCATCCAGCGGTAGACTGGGAACGGCGTGGCGGTTGAAGGTCTGGCGGGCTGGGAAGTTTGGACCCGTGCATGGCTGGCCTGCATTCGTCCAGAAGAGATAGCTATAGCATGGATTTTTTGGACTTGGGGCTGCTGTGTCCTTTACCCATTCTTCAGAAAGAACGCGTTGGTTGTTCCAAAGACCTTGGTTCTGCATGAGTAGACCTAGTTTGGCTAGCTGTGTCGGAGGCAGAAATAGCCATGCGTAGCCATACGTGTTTGCAGATCTGTCGCGTAGCCAGAAATAAGAGTCCGATGGAACGCCGATGGGGTCAAAGAGGTTGATTTGGGCAAATTGCTGAAGATCTTGCTTGACTGCACGCTGTACAACGTAGGCAAGTAAGTCAGGCACACGCTGACTGTAGTCAAAATGAGATCCCGGTTTATGTATCAGCGGTTGGGCCAGAGCTTCTTGCGGCACACTCGGATCGACCAATACCGTTCCTGCTTCTGAAAGAATAGCTTCCTGCATCCCCGCAGTCTGCGTGAGAAGCTGCCTGATAGTGATAGCACGGTGTGCCGCGTCGCCCCAGCCAAGTCCAGTAGGAAGATATTTTCCGATCGGGTCATCTGGATGAAGAAGCCCCTGGTCATAGGCGATTCCAGTAAGAATGCTAATTACTGACTTTGTTGAGCTCCATAAGTTATTGGGGATGTCGTCTGTGATGGGGTCCAGGGGTCCGGTTGCTACTCTGCAGTTGTTGCGGAATACCTGGACTGAAATTCGACCATGTGTGCTGGCGTATGCAATTGCTTCTGCGACAATTGATTCATCGAGATCAACATCCCCGGGTCGAGCGGACTGGAACTTTTCACCGGCATTTGGAAGTGCGCAATGCTTGGATGCTGCTTCAGCCGTTTGGAGAAGCACTATAAGAAACACAAAGAAACGATTTATATCACATTTAAACAGATGCATCGTGGGCGAAGTCGTAGTTGAGTCATGTAACTCAAAGGTTTTGCTCTGAATATGACATTTCACTGGATATGTGCTTCTTTATATGATATTTTCACCGTCTTTTCTTTTTTTTTTTTTTGAAGCAACTGAGACATACCGCAACGCTATAGTGATCGACATGTTTATCCCCCAGAAACTGACTAAACTTTGGATTTCAGCTGGCTTGGGTATGTATGTATTCAGCCTCACCGTTGGTGCCGAGCAATCAAAGTTAGCGCATAGCCCCCCTACGGGGTCCAGAAATAGCCGGCAATTTCTGGCCGGCTTCACCACCAAATCATGCCCGATGTTTTTGGAACCTCTGAGTAAAAGATCACCGAGACACTATTGGCATATTGGATTTTTTGATAATCTAATCAATCAGTACATTAATACGGCCAAGATAAGGCGGTTGGTTACCCATTTCTTAATTTGCCACAACAGGTACCTAATAGCTGAACCAATGTTTGCTGCATGCCTGCCTATCGTTGCTGCCTAAATTTCCAGCTTATCTTGAATTTTGTAATTTACAAACGAGGGACACATATCAACGTTGCGCTCTAATTACTCTCTGACCTTTTTTTTCTTTCTTTTTGTTGGAATCATCAGGCCGACAATTCCACTAATAAGCCCCGAAAACATTCTTGAAAATGCAGTTCAAGTATGCCGAACAACTTGATAAAGAGTCTTTTCGAATCTTCACACTGAAACCTGGATCGAAGAGCGATGACCTTCTTGGCTCTCTCCAGACATATCCTCTGGGTGCAGCTCCCGAATACGAGGCACTGAGCTATGTCTGGGGCTCTCCCGATAGAAGAAAGTCTATGGTTTGTAACGGCGAGGTGTTCAAAATCACCGAAAGTCTCGATGTAGCCTTGCGACGTCTAAGGCTAACTAGTAAACCTCGGAATTTGTGGATCGATCAGATTTGCATCAACCAAGACTGTATGACGGAGCGATCGGAACAAGTTGGCATCATGAGACAAATCTACTCTGATGCTGCGATGACGGTCATATGGCTTGGTTCAGCTGACCCGGAAGAGGCAGCAGCAGCAGCAAGCATTGTCTACACTCTCGCAAATAACAAGAACCACTACGTCAAGGGCAACAGTTTCCCCCAAAATGACCAGTTGAAGGAGCTTGGTCTTCCTGCTAGAGAGTCGCCGGCTTGGCGAGCCTTGAACTCGATGTTAAGTGCCGAATATTTCTCGAGAGTTTGGATCATTCAGGAAGTTTTGACATCGGCCAATTTTATCCTGCTCTGGGGAGACAGCTTAATGCCCAAAAAAGACTTTGAAGATTTCGTATGGAAGGCAGCCTTGTACAGCATGTCCGCGATTGATTCGGACACTAACTGCCCGTATCTGAACACCAGTAATGTCACTTCTATATTCATGAGAGACTCTCTACTTGAGAAAAACACTCTTTTCGACCTTGTTGTTGAGGCCGCATCATGCCATGCAACTGATCCACGGGACAAGATCTTTGCCTTGGTTGGGCTCGCTGGTCACCAGACCTACAACATCATACCAAACTACACCAGGAGTGAGTCAGATGTTTTTGAAGATTTTACTCGTAAGGTAATATTGGCCGAGAACAATCTCGATATTCTGGGCTATTCTTATGTCAAAGACCCGGAGTGCCCAGACCGTCTGCCACTTTGGGCACCCAGGTGGCATTTCAATGATGAAAGTTACCACCGGTGGTTGATCAATTACGAGTTCAATGCCTCAAAAGACACTCGGGTTCAGTTGAAACCGTCAAAGAATGGCAAGTCCCTAAGACTAGAAGGCCTACAAATCGATGTAGTCAAAGACGTACACCATATGACGATAGAAGTCCACGAAGGCATCCTGGCTGCCATCGATATAGCCAAAGATCACATCGACTCCTTCATAAGAAGAAATGGACCCGATTTAATTAGGCCAGTTCTCTTGACAATGATGGCAGGACGCGAGAGCGGTACCAGTATTCAAGAGCCCAGGAAACGCCCAGACGATGATACCTATCTCGATAATTTCGTGTCATTCACAATACGAGCACTGGCAGAGTCATTTGGCTCCGAGGAGTACAGTGGCGATGCGCAGAGGAAGCTCATGGAGCTTATGAAAATTGCAGTAAATGCTAGTCACTCCGCAACTCGAGGAACACCCACTTGTCAAGCACCTGAGATGGTCTACTCATTCAACAGGCTATTCAAACACCACTATCCGGACAATCCAGAGGTTGTATCATCTTTTATGGAAGATCTTAGTCGGATATCTTGCGACTTGTATGAAGGTTATGTTAAGTTTCTTCAGGACGTAGCAATTTCTTACACTCGTGCATTTTTTATTACACAAAAGGGGTATATCGGCGTTGGACCTCCTTGCATGAAGCCTGGAGACAGAGTGTGCATTCTTTTTGGTGGGTCAATCCCCAACATTGTCCGTCCAAAATTGGATACTGGCGACGAACACCTTTTCCTTGGTTCTGCTTATGTACATGGAATTATGGATGGCGAGGTCATTGACGCTTGGGAAAGAGATAAGGGTTCTGAAGAACAGGAGTTTCAGGAGAAGTTGTTCACTCTCTTGTAATAGGCTCTCGGTTCTTCAACAGAGTCTCTTTTTTTTTTTTTCGTCGTCTTTAATAACAATAGAAAATGCTATGCAAGGGTATAGTAACTCCTGAGACGCTCATCAAATAATCCTTCTCATGCTTGTTTAATGCTCCTTCTTATACACCGCAAACTCATCAAATAAGGCTACCTCTTCAAACTTCTGCGCAAGAGCCTGAACGTCAGCCTCATCCCTATTCGTCAGTGCAAGATCAAAATCAACAATCAAACTCGTCGAAATCCCCTCATGCGCCAAGTCATGATGCTTCCCCTGTCCTTGAAGCTCTGCCATAAGCTTCTTGGCCTCTTTGTTCGTCAGCAACCCATTATTAATAGCCATTGTCAAATACGCCTGTCCTATTTCTCCAAAGATTGGATATCCTACGTATAAATGCTGCCAGTATCTTATACAGAGGAGGAAGTAGAATTTTGCGGTTGGATCATTGGATTCCTTGCAGATTGTGTTGGCGATGTGGATCAGGGATATGTTTATGTAGGGCATGTAGCTGTTGGGCATTTGTTGGGTTCTATAGAGAAGGGCGAGGCGTTTTAATTGATTCAGGGAGGCGGCGAAGATGGTTTTGGGGGTGCTGTCGATGGAAGAGAAAGATTGGAGTTTGTAGCTCTGGTGGCCTTGGGCGAAGGGGCGGAAGATGTCGAGGACTGCACAGTGAAACCACATGCTGGCTAAAGTTAGTGGTATATCTACCAGGATAGGGTATTAACTTACTGGAATAGCATGACGTGCTCTTTGCTGTTTTGATCCCATGCCATATCTTTACCAAGAAAATCGGCCCAGGCCAAAAGCTTTTGATACTTTGCTTCCGCGAATGCGATAGGAACTCGATCTACTATAGGTGTTCCCTCCCCCAGAGAGTAAACTACGGCCACCTCTTGGATCACCGTGAAGAATTCGCAAAGCTTGGTGAAAGAGGAGCCCATATACTCTGGTAGTGGATGTTCGGGCCATAGGTCATCATGTCGGTCGTCTCCAGGTATATGAAGAGAAGGGGGGATGGCAATACTTTCATCATGATAGTATAGAACATGTATCCTGCGTTGATAGTGTCAGGAAACATTCAGGGCCAAGGAATGGGAAACTTACGTTAACCAGTTATATGTGCTCCAAGCAACATGTGCAGTCATGCGGATCAAGTCATCCGGTAACCCCTGGAAGGCAAGAGACAACGGACTGTCCAGCGGTACGCCATATAGACCCAGCCGCTTCCCCATATGTCGGCCAGCATTCAAGAGTTCCTTAGCTAGCTTGTCGTTTCCGTGGAAGAAGCACGCAAGACTGAAGATATTGACAGCTGCCAAGGTGACGAGATCATCAGAAGATCCTTCAGCACGGAAGAGTCTTTCAGCTTCCCTGAAGAAAAGACTACCGAGAGTCACTGACGTCAGGTCTGAGGCAGTGGAGGCGTGCTGCAAGAAATTAGTCTTCTCGGAGCCATCCTAATTTCAAAACAGGTCTACTCACGCAAGCAACGTATAATACTGCGCTGACCAAAAATGTCGAGCAGAACAGTGGTTTCCGGCCCACAAGACTCTCGACAAATAGGTCAGCATCGATGAACCCAACAATCGTCTGGTCTGTTTCCAAAAAGAGAGAGATCAACGCTGCCGCAGATTCGTTGCTGATCGGAACTTTTGTCCAATAAGCTATATCGAGTTCTTCCAGTCGACTATCGCAAAGTGGACGGAGCCGATCGGACGAAAGCACAACAGGCGTTGACGGTAATTTCCTCTGCGCCAAAGTCCCAGGACCCGTCTGTGATGAAGGAAGGGCAGGCTTTTCCAAAGGCGATATACCCAGCGACGTAATATCAATAGGAACCAACGTCGGATACACAATCCCATGCAGTGCCGTAAGTTCAAACTCAATCCTTGAATTCGTAGTCGGTAGTATAGCCTGAGACGTCCTGTGGTTCGACAATTGTACCCTGGTATGTACATCCCCCTGCAACGACGAAAGCGCACCGTCTACATCCGCAGGCGACCTCAACCGCCGCAAAAGCTTGAGTGCATCTGACTCTGGTAGTGTTTTCAGCTGATCTATGATCTCCGCATAGTGATTAAAGTTATTCTGCAGAGTATCAAGTTGTTTTTGGACCTTGATAGTGGAGTCAACAGTCTTTGGCGGAATTCGATAAATACACGCCAAACGGCGAGTTTGACATTGATCACACGTCGGCTCTACACCATTGCACTTCGATCATCAGTGGGGACAGAATACGGCGCGCTAAGAGACTCACGGCGCGTTTCTTTTCCCGACAGGGATTACAGGCTACCCTGACATGTTGGCGTTTCGGCTTAATTACCCGCAACTTGCGGTTGATCTCGCCGGCGTCGTCGTCTCGCGGAGCCGGCTGGATCTTCCTGTAATTTCCTTGCATCCTCAATCACGCCGTGCCTGGTTGACCACAGAGTCATTGTGGGTTTGCTGGTGGAGTTTCTCAGTGCCAGGTATTGAAGGGAGGCTATCGCGCTAATCTGGCGGGGTGATGTGATTAGAAAATAGAAAGGATAAGCTTTCGGGGTCCGGGTGTACTTTGATGCGTGGCGATGTGCTTCAGGGTAGGTGGAAGAGAGTGGAAGCTATCATGAAAACAGATATCTGTGAGTTTCGACAGTGCAGCAACAATATTGGATTGGTTGCTTGTGTATTGTTTGA
Source organism: Fusarium beomiforme (assembly GCA_002980475.2). Taxonomy (NCBI): domain Eukaryota; kingdom Fungi; phylum Ascomycota; class Sordariomycetes; order Hypocreales; family Nectriaceae; genus Fusarium; species Fusarium beomiforme. The sequence goes on along the minus strand of PVQB02000619.1, from coordinate 13,971 downwards.
GCTCAGTATCACGTATAATCTCGCCACACCTTCCTTCCTGAATTATGTGCCCCCTCCTAGTAAAACCTGCAACCTGACTCTGTCCTGATGAGTAAGTCATAGCAAACTCTTCCTCTCCATTTTTTTCTCTCCGAGATAACGTTGAAGAATGAAGCAACATTGACCGGAAAGCACTCGGTGTTAATGCAAAAGTCCAGCTCTTGATAGACAGCGCTAGAAGCCTGTAAAGAATTCTACTGCTAGATTCCACGACCAACCAAAAGAAACGGAGACGCCGACCGAGGTTGGATGCATCAAACCAAGATAAGTTAACTATCCGAGCATCCACAATCTGCACCCCGCTCCTGTTTCCGTCTTCCGTCCGCCTTATTTTTCTCTTCTGTGCAAAGGATCAATAAGAATCTTACTGCATTTGTTCAAGGTAACTTATCAAACCTCGGCATGTAACCCTGCGACGTGCACTTTATTTTTACTGACTTTCGATGACTGACTCTGATGCGAACTTGAACCACCATCGCATCATCCATGAGGTCATTACCGCTTTGGGTAACATCACCGTAGTGTGGACCTGTTCTCGCGCTGTGACGTTTTAGTTGTTCCAGTGCGAAAAATCTCAGTGCTTTTGTTTGTCATGTCCGCTCCCTTACAAATCAAGCCTGCAACGAGCCTCGGTATAATGGCCAGCGCCACTTTGACGTGGCTTCGGTACTTGATGCACCGTGTCTTATAAAAGTTGCAGTGACGTCGTTCATTTCTCATATCTCTATCATACCTACCTTTATCATTTTATATACCCTCTTCACTTTCACTCACTCACCTCGTACATTTCATACTCTTCTCTCACATACACACATTCACAAACACCGCCAATATGACACAGAACAAGACTCTCGTGTACAAGAAGATCCCCACTGGTCTCCCTGTGGCTGGTGAGCATCTCGTCATTGAGGACCGCCCCATCGATATCGACTCTGCTCCTCAGGGCGGTGTCGTCGTCGAGCTTCAATATGCCTCTTTCGATCCCTACCTGCGCGGAAAGATGCGCGACCCATCAGTCAAATCATATTCTCCCGCCTTTGAGATCAACGACGCCATCGTCAACGGAACTCTTGGCAAGATCATCAAGAGCGACAACTCTGACTATTCTGAGGGCGATCTCGTCACCGGCTATCTCCCCATCGCTGAATATGTCCGCATTGAGAAGGACACCATTCCCAAGGTTAACTTGAGAAAGGTCCAGAACCCTCACAACCTTGACCTTGGTCTTTTCCTCGGTCCTCTGGGTATGCCTGGTCTCACCGCCTGGTCTGGTCTTCACCAGATCGGTAAGCCCAAGAAGGGCGAGACTATCTTCATTAGCTCTGCCGCTGGTGCTGTTGGTCAGATCGTTGGCCAGGTTGCCAAGCGTGAGGGTTTGACTGTTATTGGTTCCGTTGGTGATGATGCTAAGCTTGAGTTCATCACCAAGGAGCTTGGTTTCGATGCTGGCTTCAACTACAAGAAGGAGAGCCCCAAGGATGCTCTTCCTCGTCTTGCCCCTAACGGTATCGATATTTACTTCGAGAACGTCGGTGGTGAGCACCTCGAGGCTGCTCTCGCCAACATCAACGTTGGTGGCCGTATCCCCGTCTGCGGTTTGGTAAGTCAATTCTTCGTCATCCATCAAATTCGCAAACTAACACTATCAGATCTCCGAGTACAACACCCCTCCCGATCAGCGCCAAGGTGTTAAGGGTCTTCTCAACCTCATCGCCAAGCAGGTCAAGATGGAGGGTTTCCTCGTCGCCAACCCCGAGTTCGGCCCCAAGTACTACAAGGACCACCAGGAGAAACTCCAGAAGTGGCTCGCCGACGGCAGCGTCAAGGCCAAGCTTTACGTTACCGAGGGTATTGACAACGCTGCTGAGGGTTTCATTGGTATGCTTCAGGGCAAGAACTTTGGCAAGGCTGTCCTCAAGTTGAAATAATTAATGCGTCATGATGATGAATTGTATAAAATGAGTCTAGCTGGGTCATATAGAACTATGTAATAAAAATGTTATAATGATGAGTTGAAGTGAACCACAGAGTGATTGCTGTAGTGACAATAAGAACTCTTGCGTGTCAACAAATCTTGTCTTCCAACCGCTTGCAGCTCTGCCTTACCAATCGACTTTCACTATGCTTCCTGAAGTAGGTTCCTCTCCGCAGTATGTGAATACCATTTTACAACCCAAGCATATGGCAAGATCCTCACAAGAAAGTTTCTTAGATAGTATATAAAGACGTTCTTCGGAATATACGTAGCCGCCAGCTTCTTACTCCTAGCCTGCAGGCGTTCAATCATCGGTCGAAGCTTTTTCTCATGATTCACAAGTGCATGTGTAAGATCTTGTGTAGCCATCAACTCCTTGCCCAACATCTCAGCCGACACAAGAGCCATACCTGCACCTTGCCCCGATAATAGCGTGAGACAGTGCGCTGCATCACCCAGTAGCAGAATCCGACCCTTGGACCATTGAGGCAGGCTGACTGTGGTCAGGTCGTCGATGGTGAATGGACAGTTGGATCTTTCTGCCGACTTAATCACCTCCCCGACCCTGGTTGGACCTCCAGTAGTAGCCTTTCGTAGGAGGTCGAACTTGTCGAACTTGAAAGCTTGGTGGTACTGTTCGCCGAAGCCATCGCGCCAGATATGCAGCGCTACAAGGCGGTTGTGGCGCAAGCCATAGAGAACATCGCGATGGCCTGGACTATTGAATAATGCGCATCTCCGACCAAGATGCCTATCCTCAATACCGTAGGCCGCGAAACGGTAGCCGAGATTTTCCAAGACAGCCTCATCTTTCCAGAACTGGCTTCGGACAGATGATCGTATTCCATCGGCACCGATCAACAAATCTGCCTCGATGATTTCGTCGGTACTTAGAGATACTAATACCTTATCCACATCGTCATCGTCAACGATTTCTTGCAAGGTCTCGATGAACCGAATTTCAACTGAGTCGGGCAATGACCTTGCAAGAAGGCTTGCCAGCTCCCCTCTAATCACTGTACGACTCTCTACGCCGCCATGTACATCGCTGTACTTCAAGCGACGTAATTCGCGGCCTCTGGCATCATGGATAACCTTCTCATCGAACTCATACGAAATTGTATCTAAGGCTTCCATAAGATCCATTTGTTTCAACGTTTCGAGGCAAGGGCCGGAAAGACTCATCATATAGCATCCTTTCAGGACGGTTGGTGCTCGCTCGATTATGATTGAGGTCCAGCCAGCTTTGTCCAGCCACCAGGCTGTGGCTAGACCACCAATACCAGCGCCAACTATGATGGCTCTTGGTTTCGTACTCATTATGATATAGCGAGTGGAAAGAGGAAACTAAGCATAATGGATCGAGTTGTAATAGCAGCTGGAGAGCGGCCGGTATAGCCTTTTTATCACCAATCTGATAGACGGCTACAGTATCATATCGAATTAAATAGTCCATATAGTAATGAGACTACTAGCATGTGAGTGGTTTATGTGCGGCCGACCACTCAGGAATCGCTGTTGTATGGCCAGTTAACGCGCTAGCTCAATACGATTCTATCTCAATTGTTACATGTGTTGAAACCCTTCGAGAAATAACCAAAAAAAAAAAAAAAAACACCTACAATAGATCCCTTTAGAAATTCTTGGTCTAGGCGGCTTTATCTTCTTCTCCCTCCTTGTCCCAAAGGAACCCTCTAGCACATTTTAGTCGATGGCTATATTGACGAGCTGGTGAGTTGTTTTGACTTTTCTGAACCACAAATGTCTTCTTGGTTCTGGACTGGTTTTGCTGCCATATTTGGAAACAGTACGCCATGTATGTCATATCGCCGTATTGACACCGTCAATGGAACAAAATCATGACGACTGAACTCTATCTACTCGTCTGTACAGAATTCCTCACTTAGTAGCTATGGGTAACACAGCAATGAGCAGACTACCTGGTAGATGTACATTATAAGAGACCGACGATGATACCTTGAGTTGTAGCTGATGATAAGATTTCGAACCTTCCAGCAGGCAAGCTTAGTAATCGTTCTAATAATAGGCACAGTGTAATCCTCGATCCGTTATGCCATTATTTTCAGATACTTACATAGCGTTTCATGGGGCGAGTTCATGGATCTTTGAAGGCCAGGGCCGGGTTTATGCAGTATGTGGAATTTGTGAAAACGTTTGCTAACTCGAGTGTTCGAGGCCAACATTGATTGCCCTGGCACAAAGAATGCGATGAAAGGGAGGGTGGGCAAAGACCAGTGAACTATTCCGACAATATCTGTACCCTGAGAGATACTCGACAGCGATGTACCAAGAGAAAGCGGGGTTATTATCCAATACTGGAAATTTAGCGAACTCATTGCCATTGCTGTATGCAATAGCTGTTTCTGGGACTACCCTCCTCGGACTCCCGGCATCGGATCTGGGGTTCCCCGAATTAAGGTTGACCGTTGCATACATAACCCATCTTGAAGAGCCCCATAATACCTGTCTTTCACCGACGATTGCCGATATCTTCAGCTTCCCTGCATGTCGGTATCCACCGCTCAAAGTATGATATCTGTAAGCCGACTTGAGCCAGCGCATCATCGCAGAGGAGCCCTAGAGCCCCTGCTGCATCAACATCCCGGCCTCACCTAGCTCTCCAGGTTCCCCAACCCAAGTGGCAATGCTGCGCCAACATTTAAAGTTCACGCTACCACATACCGTTACTTTCATGCCGTCAGCTCGAAAAACTTAGTCCTTGCCACCCGGCAGGTTTTAGCTCCCGCTGATCGGCTATGACACGACGTCAGGATAGGCAAAATTTGATCATCGTATGACTTAACGGATGGCAGCTGAGAATCTTGGTCTAGGGGTCTTATCTAGATTATCCACTTTGATATTATGATGAGTTGTGGGTATCTGAATCGAGACTATTGATTCACTAGTGATGAAATCCGCGCAGTAGAGATGGGAAGCACTTAGGCCAACGTCTTTTCTCAAGATATCCACAGGGCACATGGGTTTAAATGGGGTTTCAATGGAGAAGGTGATGAGCGACTCTGGGTTGCGACAATGTGCAGTCATGTCTTTGCCTTGTGATGAGTGTTGACGATGAAATTGTGAGATATGGCCTAAACTTCACAAATGGTGTCCAACCCTGGTGTAGATACATGAAGGGATTTACCATGGCATTATAGTGAGTCCTGCCCTTCATTTGCAGGCCAGCGCATCACTTTTCAGTAGATTAGAACTTGTGTTTTGTGAAAGAGATAGAGTTCTATTCTTCAACTTCTAATGCATGAATTTATTCCCCTCTACCCTCTAAATCCAATAGTATACGATGCTAAATAGAAACAACGCGGCCACTTAAGTAGAATTCGAGTTGTCAGCACAAGAGAAAGCAGAAGAACCGCCATCAGCCTTGTACGAATCAATGATTCCAACAATAGATCCATAAGTACCACCGATCATGAGGAAGGTACCTGAAAGAATAACAAAACCACTAAAAGCAACCATGAGGTAGAACTTGATGTTAGGATCCCGCTTGCCCCTGGTCCAGTTATCGTACAGCCACATGCAGCCGTACAGCTGGAACGACATGAGCGTACCGAGCAGGGCGCCAACGAGGGAGACGAGTCCGCCAAAGACAGGAATACCGGAAGCGATCAGGTAGGCGATGACGGTGGTGATGAGAGTGCAGGCAATCCAGGTGCCCCAGTGGATGGCGCTGTTGGAAGCGAGATGCTTTGTTCCGCGGAGGAGACGGACAAAGACGTACTTTGCGGCAAAGTGAATGACGAGGACGGTTGTTGCGAGAAGACCGGGGAGAGAGATTCCGTAAGCCACGCGCTTGATGAGATGGCCGGCTGAACCGAGGGCAGGAGAGGCGACGTAGGAGCCGCAGTAGAGGTAGACGACACAGCCGATGACGATGTAAGTGATGGTGACGCCCGCTTGGCAGATGAGGAGGGATCGAGTGTAATGCTCAGGTCGCTTCATTTCAGCTGCAATGGCACTGCAACTGTTAGTTTTGTAGATCCCTTGTTGCTTTAGACGAAAACTTACAAGAATCCAGGTGTTCCAGCGTAAGCAAAGATGAGAGATGAGATGGAAGAGATGGCCTCAGTGAAGGAGGGGTTTCCGACGACCTTCCAATCTGACTTCCAAGTGCCCTCCTGGGGAGCAGCTGCAGGTCGATCTTGAATACCAACTGCTATGGTAACAGTGAAAATGGCTGTCATGATGCAGACGAGGCCGACCCAAGCGAGCATGCTGATGCGACCAAGGGTGCGAACACTGGCCAGCAGGAATCCGCAAATAGCAGCAACAGCGACGAAAACAGCTGTGCAAGTACCGTGAAGAGAGACAGCGTTGAGACCGATTGAGAGACCGAGCATACCGGATCCTGCAACGAAGATCCAGACTGACTTGTTAGCTTAGGTCATCAAGTTGTAGTTGGGTACACATACAGAGGCAGAAAGCGATACCGAAAATCTCGCGGCCAATTGGGCCAAAGATCAGATAGCCTGCGTCGTCGATACCGTAAATTTGAGGATGGTTGCGCTTAAAGACACCAATCATGTAATCGGACCAGGTTGTGATGGCGGCGATGACGATGAGACAGATGATGCCGGGGGCAATACCGAGGACGTCGAAGACAGCTGGGATGGACAGAACACCTAGACCGACCTGGGTCTTCATCATAAGAGCAACGGTGCCGATCCAGCCAACCTGATAATGTTAGCTAAGTTGAGGTCGACGGGGTCGTGAAGTGACGTACAGCTCGGTAGTTTGGGCCTTCTTCAGTGATATCACCAAAGACATCATCATGAACCTGCGCTTCACCAGCGATAGACGGAACATTGTTCAGACCAGGCTGATCATTCTCGTAATCATGCTTGAGATCCTTCTCAGCAGGGCCGCTAGAGTATTGCGACATGATGGAGAACAAAGTAGCACACACAAAAAAAAAAAAAACACCAAACAACTCAAAGATTGAATAGTGAATAGGGAGGATAGAGGAAGAGAGAGTGGAATGTGGAGGAGACGAAGCCAAAAGCTGGGGAGTGTGGACACAACTTATACCAGACCAGAACAAGTTGAGGTCGATCGTATACAGTAGCTGATAAGTTTTGCCCCCCTTGGATAAAACAACGCTATGGAGTCGATCCCCGAGCTCGTTTACCCAAGACAGGTTAGTCGACATTTGGGGTGATGCTGCAAAAACCTGGCAGGCATCTTTCGGTGTTGGCGATGTTTGTGTGGAGAAGCTCCTGTCTCTATCAAAGAGACTGGCACCTCTTGGCTACTCCATGTCCCCATGGGGTTCCCCGTATGCCAATTCGCGGAGAAGAGGGGCCATGCGATTGACGAGTTTCTTTGCTCTGGTCTAGACGCTGTTTGTCATGACAATTGCTTTCGTTAAAAAGAATTGTCATCACGTAAAAGAAAACCAGGCATTTGATGATATTCAAGCTATGACGTTGGGAGTTCCACCAGGAATAACGAGTCACGTATGCCTCAGCTGTAGTGTCTTCTCCACAGGGGCGCTTTACAGGGCTGTTACTGGTTGCAGGCTAAGTTTTTATTACCCCATTGCTCCGCAGTCGGGAGCTGACCCGGTCTCCAAAATATCCACAACCCCAATTTTTGTCACAAGTCAAGTCAAGCACTCGATGAGGATGAGCTTCGTTCATTTTATTGTGGAATACAAGCGGAGTCGGGAAACGACCGAGTCCACTCCGAGACCCCTTGATTAAATACCAAAGCTTAATCATATGTAAAATGGCATGTTCATGTTCCCGTTCTCTCGTTGCTCTCTGTCTTGAGTGTCTTTGCAGAGCAAGTTAATTGCAAAGGAAAATAAAAACAAGGCTGACATCGGTACCACCGAAGCATGCAAATTTTGTACGGCATTACTCCTCGGCACCCGGAAATAAAGCACGGTAAAGTAAAGGTACGTCTCCAAATTTTACCTTTATACAGTATCCTTCTAGAACAATTCGCGCATCCATCGCTTTAGCCGTACATATCCGTATTTGGTTGGCCGTGAACGATTGGGGGTCGCAGATCACCGACGATTCCGGGCCAACCCCCAGCATCACCCTGCAAGGTTTCACTCAGGGGGTTGACTTGACCCGATGCTATCCTATCGGGAAAGCCTCCGCCCTCTGTGACTTTATCAACTGAACTGACTTTATCAGCGAGGCATTTTCCTGAGATGGGTTTTATCTGGTCAGTGCATTGCGTATGAAACGTTGATAAACGGAAATCGTCGGTACGGTAGATGAAACTGAAGGACAGAAAGTCTCCCATTTGAATGCACGGGCATTGAAGCAGTCAGTGTACTTCTTAAGTGGTGAGAAGAGCGGAACCGTTTCCGATAACAACAACGGCGACGCCGTAAGCAACGGGTGACCTGCCGCAACATCTCGCATATCTTGGCATCAATTAATGAAAACCGTGCTTTGCATGGTAATCTCGGAATACGTTTTGCAGGGTCCGGGTTTTGTCCCGACCGATAAGTTACGTGATATCAATATGGCCTCTGAGCAATTGTTTATGTAAATGTGGTCTTATGTCAGTTACATCCTCGACAACCCTAAGCGGACTCTTCTCTCTTTCTAGAAGCTCAGAAACAGAGGGGTGATTATCACTTCAACTGGTGATTTACATGAACGGGTGATCATCATGAGGTTGGTCCGTTCGCGGCAGCGGTACCGAGATGATGGTTGATACCCAATCTTTGTATCTTGGCGAAGCAGAAGCTTTCTTGGCGATAGATTGGTTATGCTATGTTGTTATCAACTGCACTTTGTAATGCTTGGGTGTTGGGGCTGATAATGGTCTTAGCTTTGAGGAATCACTCACGTAATTGTATCGTGTTCATGCATGATCTGTGCAGTGCAGAAGGGGGCGGAGCTGGTGGAGCTGTCATATTTGCGTGAGGGCACATTTCAATAATGCTGACTTTGTCCGTGGAACCCGAGCTGCCTTTTGTGTTTAGAAGATTTGGTGATGGTCTGCTATGGATAGTCTGACTAGTGGCAAGTGCTGACATATGATGGTTTTGGAGCAGTGAGCTGTGACTTGTATTGAATAGAGTCGCGAGAGTATCTCTGAGACGAAAAGCACAAGTCCTACGAAAGCCAGAGGCTGAACATCTACTTATCAATCTTCTCTTCCGCTATTTACAACAGGCCCCAACTATTATCGCGACAAATCTATCAAGACGAATTCGGAACGAAAGAATCCTTTTTTTTTTTTCCTTCTAAAATTCAGTCACATTCTCGTTTCTCTTCGTAGGATCACCCTGGAGGTCTAGATCACGTCGTCGAAAAAGGTAAGTAATATGCATCTGCCAAGCTGGCTGGAGGAGAATGCCAATGCTGGAATCTGCCATCCTTAAGAATGCCAAGTAACAGATCCTGGGGCGTGAATCAGACCTTTTCTCCGCTCCCCGCACGTGTCAAATCTCCAGTTTTTTAACGATTACCAAGATCTACCCACTTTGCTTTATGTTATCCACTGTGGGTTGCCAAGTATGACCTCCTCATCAATACCAAATGAGTAAGTTACCGCGGTAACTCGGTATCTAGCTACTGTTTTCTAGATCAAATTGATGCTACTGTGACTGTGAAGCGGTGGTACGTTGCCTGCATTTTCCTTTCAGCTTGATTAGACTATATTGCGGCGCCAGATATACTAGGTGAAAAATCTTTGACTAGACTCTTTGATTTCGTTTCTAGAGGACCTAGTTTGATCTTGTAATATGTATGTGTGAGCTAAACGAAGTGAGTCTAATTCATAAGACGTCTAGCCTGCTCAGTGTAACTTTCAAGGCCAAACACCATGGCTCTGTAATCTTGCCTGATGCTACAATCCACCGTATAGTCTTTGAGTTGCAGATTGGTACCGAGTCACCTTCCCCCAAATTCTCATTTGAGACTCAAGGTATAGTCCTAGAGGATTTTCGACGTTACGACACAAAGACCAGTCTTAAAGCCAGTATATACGGCAAACAGCTTTGGGTGTTTTTGATCTCTACGCAACGAAAATTAGAGTAGAAATTACATAATACCAATTTGACTTTATTGCAACTTCTATGGTTATATAAAATGTGAAAATGTAGAAAAACCTCGTCCCAGCTGGTGTAATTGATAGCACATTGGGGTCTCATCCTCATTCAGATGACCCTTTGGGGAGAAATGGTCTTGGTTCGACTCCGGGGCTTGGAATTTCCATGTTACCTCAAGCAGCCGGTCATAAGTTTACTGATTGAGTTATCGTAAAGGCTTTGTGAATATAGCTTAGGCAGCAGGTTCCACCTAAACCTTGAGTTGGGCTTTTTGCTGTGTTGGCTGGATACATCTCGCGGAGATATCATAAGCGCAAACTATCAATCAATTAGAGCCTAAGCGGAAACCTTAAGTACAACCCTTCCAAGGATTTTGCCAGCTTGCATCAGGTCACAGAACTTGTCAACATCGTGCAACGTCCCTTTGGTCAAAACAGGTCGAACTAATCCCCTTGCTGCAAAGTCAAGCGCTTCGTCTACATCCCGTCTGGTACCAACAAGGCTTCCGACAATGTTCAACCTCTTATTAAGAATAACGGCAGCTGACGTTCCGGCCACGACAGAAGGGTCACTCGGAATAGCAAGCGCCTGCGCATATAGTGAGTAGATATCCGAGTTAGGCGAACGGGAACTTCTTACCACCATGGTTCCGCGAACTCGCAGTGTGAACGGGGCGAGATCATATGCCGCCTGTGCTGGAGCAGCAACTAAAGCCCCTTGAGCACCGTAAGTCGTGATTCTCATCACCTCGGCCACAACATCGTTGGAAAAGTCAATGAACTCTTCTGCTCCTAGCTTTCGGCACATGTCTTCTTTCTCCTTCCCTATGTCAACCGCAATGACCCTCATCCCCATGGCCTTTGCGTACAGCAGGGCAAAATGGCCTACACCTCCACCGGCCCCAAGGATAACAAGCCATTCTCCAGGCTTTACTGCTGTTCTCTTGCAAGCTGCGTATGCTGAAAAACCACCGCACATAATAGGACCAGCTACCTCATCTGCAACCCCATCTGGTATTCTAGTTGCATATCTCCCGTCAGTAACGCAGTATTCCTGGAAAGTGCCAGGAATTTCGTTGACGTGATGGACGACACTCGGGCAGTGAGCCTCGTCCAAGCCGTTAGAGCACATTTCGCACACGCCGCAAGTAGACTCAATCCACTTAACCCCTGCCCTGTCCCCGACCTTCCAAAAGGCAGAAACATCATCACCAACGGCTGCAACCACCCCAGCCCCTTCATGCCCTGCGATTCCGAGTGAAGCTGGAGCCATGCGAAGTGCATCGTTATTGTAAGGCTCCCATTGGTCGCGAAGCAAGCATTTATCTGATGCGCAGAGCCCACTCCAATTGATCTTGACGAGGATCTGGTGCGGGGCCGGTCGAGGGACTGGAATAGTCTTTACAGAAACCTTTGCATCGGATCCAGAGCCATCTCGAATGGCCGCTTGCTGAGTCTGCGGAATGCCATCCCACTGGTTAGACGCCATAACTAATAATGCCTTCCTAAGGTAAGGGATTGTCGGAATAAAAACAAGATGATGGTTGAGGTTGGCGCCTAAATTGAAATAAATATAATATCCTGTCTTGTGCGATTTCAACCTTGTAAAATAGACTCAGTACGACCGAACTATCTCTTTCTCCGATGGCTCAATCCATTTTATATTCCGAAGCCAGTAGCTATGCCGGACATGAATACTATCCGTATATGGACCTAGGTCCGGGTACCGTGCGGCCCTGCCGGACTTTTGAAGATCTCCGGTGCCGCGAGCGGGCCCCGTTGCTTATAAAAGGAGAAGTTCCCGCAAATCCTCCGCATCAATCTTCCACGTCAATCTTCCGCATCAAACCTCCGTATCAACCCACGCAGCAAATAGGACCAACTCCGCACCTAGACACCCTATCAACGATACGCCACGGGCTCGGACTTCGGAATTTACATAGGAGCGAGCCTCTTCTTGTACTACTTTCACGTTGAGGGCATTTCTTTCCGCACTGCTATCATTAGGATGGAATCGTCCCTTCCTCTGAGTGAGCTAAAAGCCTGCTTCGGATGCGCAACAGCCAAGAGATCGTGTAGCAAGCAGAAGCCGAGCTGCCAACGGTGTGTCGAAAGGGCTATTCGTTGTCAGTATCCAACTACGCGTAGATACCTTCGCTCTAAGCCAGCAATGAACACCCAGAGCAAGCGTCTAGATCAAGCACGGCTGCAGGGCTCGGCAAGGCAAACAGAGCATCCCACAATGCCAGCACATAACTATGTGCGGGATCTGCCAAATCTTGACTCTTCGATGACCAACCATGTTACCTATAAGCCCTGGTTTGTCGGTCTGGACACCTGGACAATTGAGAACAAGGGTGCGACCACGTGCCGCTTCAGCTCAGGACCTTTATATGGTTCCCCGCAACTTGGAGATTGGACAAGGAGCCTTCGGCAATGGCTACGGCAGTGGGTCGACGAGAGCAGTAATCCTTTCATCCATAAGCAGCTCTACTTTGATACAGGCTTACCTTTATGCCTCGAAGACGCATGGACAACCCTAACCGCGTACTTTTCTAAAACGGCCTTAAACAAGCATTTAGTAATGCAGATCATCGAGCACCGTGTTGATGCTCTTCTGCAATCCCAGCCCCGAGATGATATTTCGTTCATGGGGGTGTCTAGTCTGCAAACTATTCAACACTTAGCAAGGGTGCAGGCTCTCTTTATCTACCAATACCTTCAGATTTGTGATGGAAGCATTCGCCATAGAGCAATGGCAGAGCGATATATTCCAACTTTGATGCAATGGTGCGAGTACCTTTGGCAATCTGCTACTTTGGACTCGGTCCTGAACGAGCAATTTCTAACCACAACGGATCCCAATGAGCCTGATGCCATGGCCGAAACCCTTGCTTCTAAGCACTGGAAGGCCTGGATTCTCAGTGAAAGTCTGCGGCGGACATGGATTGTCTGCACAACTACAATAGCGGCGTATCTTAGAGAAAGAGATGGCTGGAACGAATGCGCCGGTGAGGTTCGATATACAGCTTGTCAGGGATTATGGGATGCGTCATCGTCGGCATCGTGGCTGGAGTTGGGCAGTAAGCAAGATCCGTTATTCGTCAGAAGCCTCCACGTCGATGAGCTTCTGTCAAACGTAACACCTACTAAGGTAGACAGCTTCTCGGCCGCCCTTATGCGCCTCTTAATAGAGAAGGATAAGATGGAAAGCTGGGGTTACAAGTAAGCCATATAACTATAGCGATATAAGCCAACAAATACTACATAGCCCGGGCAGAAGGCGCTCTTAGAAAGAAATATAATTCATTAAGTATATTTATCATAACGAAGTAATAAAATATACTTTCTTTAAAATGCTTAAGTAGCTCTATTAAAGATTAAGTTATAAGCTATAAAAAATGAATCTTAGAAAATATAATATATAATATATATTTCTATATTCCCCCGTGTTGTTGTTCTGTGTTGTGAAAATGTGTTCGTCTCACTGTGTTGTCTTGCGACCTGATCCAATCTATTACTTACCCCCCGAGCCAGCCTCGGCTTATTGACCTTCACAGTTTTATTCTCGTGGATTAAGGCCACTTGTCAATTGGATCTTAAGGTTGAAGGCAGCAGCTGTGTGTTCTGCTCACTTAGTATTAAGGTTATTGTGTTTTTTTTTTAGCACAGTGTATAATGCCTCTACTGTGTTAAGGTTGAAACCTTATATTATGTTGTTTTGCTTTGCAGCTTCAGCCTCATATTACATGCTGCTATGGGCTAACCCTTCTCTTGATATTTCTATATTAACTTTAAAGAGTTAAATAGGTTTCATAGATCTTGGCTGAAATTTCGTGTATATTTAGCCCCTTTCAACTGCTGACAGATTCCATGCACTACCCGGTGGGTTTCAAAGG
>PVQB02000618.1:0-18806 GCA_002980475.2 Fusarium beomiforme | reverse complement strand
TTACATAGATCGCAGCGTTACACCTCGCGTGGTGCGGCGAGAGGACATCAGTCTACTGTTAAGCTGCTTCTAGACGCAGGAGAAGTCGGTGGTAATGCCCAAGACGGGGATGGCCAGGCGCGCAAAATTGCCAAGAGAATCATGGGCACGAGCGAAAGCTCTCTCTAGAGCATGAAAAGAGCCCTCCCGAAGATAGCAGCCAAGTCGGAGAAATACTACAGTATAGATGGATTGACTACGTCGCACTAAGCGGTATACTTTATGTGTCATACTCTATTCACTCTATCTACAATCTTTAGCAGAGGGTTGTTCTATAGACAGGAATATTATATAAGCCAAAAGGCATATCATTTGGTAACATAAAGGCGGCTAAGTTAGTATAGGTTAGAGTATTGTAATAGAACAAATGCTGGCAGTTTTTATTTATTTGCGGGGAGTTCCTAGATCCTAAAGGTGGGCCTAGTAGGAACTCTGGATAGGATAGAGATAACGTAGCTGGTCAAACTTGGCATACAGTGCTGTGATATTTATACTTCTTAGCATGGGAAAGCTGGCGAGGCTAGTGAGTTTTGCTTGCAGCATCAGCCCTCGAAAAGATGGAACCGCCTATCAGATGTCTCAGTGACGAGATAACACGTTGTAAGTTCAATGAGGTGTATTCTATAGGGCGGAATAAAGCATTTTATTCATTTATTTATCAATCAAACGCTGCATATCAAATGTTGACTTACGGTCATTCTCTAACGTTCAGCTTGCTAACCTAACACAGCTTGCGGCCTGGAAACACGACGAGCGGACAGAGCTGATTATTTAGCAGGAGATCTGATTTCTCGAAAATGCCGTGACAATAACGTTGAAAACCTCTCGCAGCTACCCTATCACGACGTCGACTATAAATCTGTAGAGGGCCGTTGTAATGAAGCCCGTTCCCGAATTTGTTTGTATAATGCACCACGACCTTTGTCTTCATACGGTAGCTTGACATGATTTTCGCGCTTGAGCAGTTGGTTGGGATTGTCCAGTTGCTCCCGAAGAATCAGCAAAGTATCGAGAGTAGACTTAATGCCTGCTGACATGTCTTCAAGGCTGTTGGGTACGTCGAAGATTGTGTCCATCACATCATCATTTGAATTTTGTGATGGGCTAAAAAGAATCCTCCCCTTGGCGATTAACCCTGAACAAAGTATGATGCAACGAAATGCCCGGTTTGATAATATTTCAACATCCAGGATAACAGAGTCCATAATACTGCGAGCATCGGGACGCTGGACCAAGGATCTTCTTGGCTGTTCCTCGTGATGAACTAGGCCTTCTTCTCCCGCTAGAACTGCTGGTGTTGCCATGATATGTGCTGTTACCTCTTCCAGGTAACGATACATGTCTTTAGCTAGTTCTGCAATGATCTTTGAGAGATCAGCTCTATCATGGCTAAAATTCGTAATTTGAAGCTTGATGCTCAGCTGAATATGAGATAGCACTTCAGTTGCGACGTTTTCGATCCTCTGAAGGTGGTCTTTCTGATGAGAAAGTCGCCTTTGCAGCCGTGCAAGAGTCACTAATTCATTGTCAACTGATGATGCGTTTTCACGAATGTTCAAAGAAGCCAACTGTTCCTCAAGGTCGTCGTCGTCTTCATCATCTGCAAACCCAACGTAGTAGCTTTTGCGAGTGGACGGAAACGTTGAAACGGCCCCCTGGCTCTGGTACGAGCCTTGCTGGCTTCCAAGCTCTATTAATCGACTGAGTATGTCTTGCCGCCTGGAGGGCTCATAATATTTGTAATCCTTCCATAGAAGACAGAGTTTTGTGATATCTTGGGCCCCTTTATTGTAGTTTGAGGCAAGTAATTGTCTCAACAGCGCGTTTACCTGCTGGCGTTGATGTTCAGCAAATCTGCCTTCGGAGACTGGATACCGGTAGGTCGTTGGCTCTCTCTCAACTCCCATCATCTTCCATAAATTGCCTAAGATGACGTGTGTCCTCCTTAGATCAACGAGGGTTCTAGAACCATTGCGTCGGGATTCCCTAAGAAGTTAGGCTCTATTCTTGAAACTAGAAATTTGGGGACTTACAAGTATTCTGTAGAGCTATTTTCACAGACCGTTTCCATCCACTCAGGGACTACGGTTGAACCTGCCAATTGAGCAAATGCTAGAACGAAATGACAGATGAGCAGCATTCGGCAACAGGCCTTTCGCGACTCATCGTAACAGACAGCCGCAGCTGGATGGAATGATCGCATTGCAATTATAGAAAACCCCCCTATGTCCACTTCATAGCGAAATAGCCATGTGCAACTCCGTGCGACTTGAATTGAGCGACAAATGGCTGTTGGCAAGGTTGATTCCAACAACATAGAACGACTTTAGGCTTTTTGAGTTTTAAGATTTCCTCGATCAGCTGATGGTATCGCTCTGAGGGAATAGGTGTTGAATCCTGGGGTTTGAAGGAGAATGCGTCAAGGACAGTGACAGTATGAATACTCCGAGCTCCCTTGGAGCTGAATCTGATAAGTTCATCAGCGCTCTTCAATGTCTTGCATCGCTTCACAAATTCGCCAAAGGTTCCGTGGTAAGTTTGCGATTCATGCGGTCGCTCCAGAAGTATGACCACGTCGGACGGGCCAGATGCGAGACTGCATGCCTGATCGATTTCATCTCTCCGTCGTCCAAATTCATCGCCGAACTTCCTGATGAGATTCACGGCTTTGATGTCCTGCACATTTGACAAACAAACCGGTGGCTCAATGATGAGTTTCTGGACGCAGCGGGGAACGGGTATGTCAAGGCATAGCATTATGCTATCAAGACCATAAAGTCGCCTATGACGCTATGATTTGAGATGCAAGCTATAAGATTGATAGTCCGAGTAAACTCTCGGTACTGCCTTTTTTTCAGATTACAATCGAAGATCAGCGAACGAACAAAGTGCATCTATCTGATAAGCTATCACTTAAGCCTCGAGTCAGCAAATTAAAAGACTTTATTGTTGTACAGATGATGGTGTGAAGAGCCTGATTCAAGACTTAGGCGCCCAGGCATCCATGCAGCATGTCTCACCTAAGACCTTCTGGCTGATATACCTCATGTGATTAAAAACTGCATTTTGTAACAGTCGCGCATAACCAGTACGCCACGGGAGAAAATATTAGGGTACAATCGCTATTATAGCAATTATAGTGGTGTTTGAAGTTACTTATACGAGCCTGCAGCGGACCAAGCCGTAAGAAGAACTCTTTGCATTGCCGGCCGGTTTCGACAATTTCCGGAGCACTTGGGGGAAATAGAAAACAACTGTGGTACATTGCCATTTTCGGGTTCGTTGCAAACCCTGTCGAAGGCTTGAAAGCGGCCAGCTTGACCGGCTGCAGCCACAACAGACCTTTCGCTGGGGTGAACAAGGCAGACTTCGACACATGTTAGTCCGGGCACAGGAGGTTAATGGTGGGCAACTAACTACGTAGCTGATGCATACGGCCATTGGGTGTGCAGCTTGAGAAAGGGGTAGTCACATTATGATTCGTCGAAATATATTTCTTGGTTGTGCGGCCGCACTGGGCATGGATGAAAATGGAATTTGCTGCATAGCTTCAACCTCCGTGGATAATAAAGAGTCCACGACTACAAGGACCACTGCAGTCATCCTTAAATTATGCTGTGTAACCCTCGAAAGATACCAAATCCGTCTTTGATTGGGCGCCGAGCAAGGCGGGGTAGTGAGACACGTAGGACTAAGGGAGGTAACAAGTTCGATTATAAGGCATGTGCCACTTGGCACCTGTCGATTATGACAGGACCGAGCGCCAAGAGTCCGGACAAGCAGCCAGCCCATGCTGTTCCTTAACTCAATGTTCAATTTTTTGCGCCTAGAGCGGCCCGCCCCGGCAAAGATCGTCTAGTGGCTGGTTGGAAGAACCCTGAAGTATCATATTCGAGGTGGCGAAGCGATACATATTTCAGGCTTGTGAGGGCCGATTTGAACTAGTTCATCTGCAAGGCATGACCAGGGATCAGTGACGTGAATAGATAAATTGAGTGGCGAAAGTAAGAACAACGTGTCCGCGATTACACCGGAACCTCGAGGTGGGTGCCGTGATTTGCAAACCAAGGTGAAATGACCTGATCACCACAAACCCGTAGCGCATACATTCGCAACCTAGATCTGGCACTTTCCCAACAAATTCAGATCTGACACGCGAATTACAACAGCTTTCAAGTAACAACAAATGGAAGATCTCCCGCAACAAAATTGTCAAAAATATGATCACCATGTCGCTCGCGTCGTATGGGCAGCATACATCCTATCATATCTGACCAAAGCGCGGAGTCATATCGGATTGCCCAACCATGATCCAGCTGAGGAGGAAGATAGGCTTGAAAGAGGCAACGCCGGGGCTGGAACCGAGCGGGCGACGGTTTTAGGAGGCTCCAGAGAGTCGATTCGCTCAAAATTTCTCGACTGCATCGCACAGTTATTGTCTCCGTCTAAAGGCTGGCATAATGTCACAGCAACAGCATTACGCGAACACGAAGACTTTGTAGAGATAGACGTCGCGAGGAATGACTCTTTCGGTATGGCCAGATGTGACGTACAAGGCCATTATCTTTCCGAACCCGCAGCCTTTGACGTGGATTACCGTAGGAAGTTAGAGGATTATTTGCGATCTTCGGTCCCAGAGGGTAAGATTTCTCTTTCCATCGCCTTTTCATGAGGCAGTTTATTGACGCGCTTGACTTGTGCACTAAAGATGACTTCGAAGGCCCTACAACATCAGCGAGCAGATTCGAGCTCGTCGCGATAGAGTACACTGGTCGTAGAATCGATCATTGGACCGATCAAGTACGAAGGATGTTAGGATACGCCTCACGTAGGCAATACTGGGATATTCAACAGTGGTCCAAGCATCAGCTGGCGATCAATGTCTGGACAAGCCTCACCAAGCTTCTCCATCAAAACAATATCGAAACGGCACAATTCAGGCAAGAGATCGTCCAGCGAGCTCATGAGTGCATTATATCTGCAGAGGTTTACGAACTACTTCAAATGACCTTTGAAGCTAAGGTCGGATCAAAAATCTGGAATGCTTTGAAGTTTCTTGCCAGGCCCATCATGGATTGTCGAATGTTGAGATGTATAGCAGGCAAGCATACACAGTTTCGTGACGTACGGATTCACCTGGTACCTCTAAAGCAAATGGTGGCCTTGAGACCCGAGTATCAGATTGATATCTGCAGTGCCTGGGCTCAACTCACACCTATTTCACCCCAAGCTTCGGAGATGAGGATGATCGCCCAATTCACCCAACAATTCAAGCGAAATTGTGCGTCATCTCATGCTATGCATGCCGAAATGCAGCTTTTCATGCACCATGGGGACAACGTTACCCTTTGCCCCTCTCTGAATTACTTCGGGTGCAGCAAGAAGGCTTGTTTGCTATGTGAGGCCTTTCTCCGATCCTTACCCAACCCTATAGCTACCAGAGGAAGACACGGTGTTTGTTATCCAGCCTGGGGAGCTCCGTATCCTAGAGTGGCCGGAGCTGAGGTGGCATTGAAACAAGTTGAAAACATGCTCGTCTGCCAAATCAAGACCCATTTTGAGAATTTGGTCTTGGGTACAAGGAAACACCTTGCCATACCAACTGCTCAATCTACAATTGTATCTGACTTCTCCACTCTATCCATTCAAAGCCAGCTCCAAAGAGAACAGATGGTAGAGTCTGTGAAAGAGGCAGAAAGGGCGCGAAGATCCGAACGACTTATATTGTAAGCGCTCTTTCCTTATCCATACTCTCTCCTCCTCATTTTGATTCTCTTTCCCCCCTTCGTTTTGTGTATCTCCTGAAGCTGTAACTAACTCTAACCTTGAAAAAAAGGGAGGGAAGCGCTGCAGTCATGTCGCGAACAGACCGTCAGCTTACGAAATTTGAGCCAAGTGACTCTTGTGTTATGTGTAACAAACGTCCCTCGAAGCGATGCACACGGTGCAAGAGCTGTTACTATTGCTCTGTAGAGTGCCAGAGAGCTGACTGGCTCAGTCATAAACTGCTCTGTAAGCAATTTTCCGTCCAGCCTCTTCGGCCCTCTAAAGCCCATAAGCGAGCCATACTTTTCCCTGCAGACCAGAGTAAGCCACGGATGATCTGGGTGCACTGCGAGCTCAAAAGTGATGAAGAGCACGGGGACGGGGCGCCGTATGAAATGGTCGACCTCTATCCTCATCTTGGAGCGGACAAACCAAATACCGGTACCCTTCGCATCGAATACAACCCTATACGTGACCGAAATTTCGGATGCGGAATGGTGTATTGGGCTCCGCGTAAAGAAGGCTACTCGATCATCTTGTATTTTCGAGAAGCCTTTTTGATGGACGGCTCGAGCGTGAACAGGAGTATCTTGACATCTGTTGGCACTTCTGGCGTAGTTCACCATCAAATTTGCGGTCCTGTCGTCGCGATGCAAGAAACACCACTCGAATTGCACCGAGATATTACCTTATCGGACATGCGACATATCATCGATTACCTGATAAGCTATGGAACGACAGAGACCCGCGAATGGGCCAACCACTCAAAGACTAACTTGGGCACAAGTATCCTTGGGGTGAAAATTTGCTGTTACGGGGAAATCAAGCTGCATAATTCAGAGACCTACATTGCCGTTGAAGTTCCGAAAGGCCATCCTACGCGGCTCATGTATCGCCAGGGGAAGGTATCTCCTATCTCTAAGATCCTTGGGATGCCTCTTATTTTAAGGAAATTCGACGATATTGACGTTTGGATCGACCCGCTGGGGTGGGATAAGAACACAATGACTGCGGACAGCAACCAAGATGCTACCTTCTTAATGTTAGAGACCGATCCGGAAAAGCCCGATTGGGGCTGGGCGCCACCATACTGGAATGAGCAACTTGGAAACGTCCTGGCTGTTCGAGCTGACGATCAAAATCTTGATGTTGAAGACTTGCGGATGATGTGTTCTTTTGCACGAAGAAAGCTGGGCCCAATGTTCGAGGACGCTTTGGGCGGTGGGCATAAGCTGCGGACAAAACAAGAAGTTTTGGATTTCATCACGTGGGACAATATGGTAGAATTTAGTAACAGGCAAGCCCCAGGACCGGCAGGATCTTAGAGGAGCAGTAAATAGGAAGATTTGTCGTCAGGAAGTAAGGAATTTAGTAAACATAGCAATTAGCTGCTTACTCCGGGCGGTTATGCTGCATACCTTTCTATAACAATCGAATAAAGTCGCCGCATCTTCTCTAGGTTTGCTATGCGGCAGCTACAGTGCCTTGAGGAACGAAGAGAGGAACGAACGAAGAGACGAAAGGTGCCTTGAGGAACGAAGAGAGGAACGAACGAAGAGACGAAAGGTTGTTCCGCCTCTACCCCCGAACTTAAGCCCTTCGCTCTGGTTGGCCCAGGAAAACCTCCCTTCTGATAGGTCAAAAATCACTACTCCTATGAAAACTTGGAACTTTTAAGCCGCCCCGGGCCCTCGTCTCTTCTCATTACCCCTTACGTGTCCTTCCCTTGAGACTTCATATATTCCACCTTTATATGTATATGTATATCACTCCTCCATTCTTTCTTTATTAGAGTACTTTGATTATTAACTTCCTTTTATTATCCTACTACTATATCCCGTATCCCGGTTTCATTCTAATTTATCATAGATGCATCGTCATCCATCCAACCAGCTCAGAGCTGTCCTGATTGTCTCCTGGCTAAGTAGTTCCAGCCTAGCCTCTGCAGCCGCCATATTAGCAGGGATTCTATTACCGACTAGGTCCCTCTCTCGTGCTTTCGACACGAGTATGATCCCATCTAGCGATGGACAGCGCGACAGCTGCACGTATAGACTATATGGGTCACATTGGCTAGGCACCGCCTTGCCATCAATGTTTGTCGTCCTAGTCCCGCGCAGCTCCAACGCCACCCGGTTCAGTGTCCTCCCTTGCACCTTGTAGTCGGTGCATGCAAATGCTGGCGTACACGGTAAACCCTTTCGGGTGACGTCGTGCTGCTGCCACGGCCGTTTTCGCTGGCACTCTATTCTGATGCTCATCGGCGTCAGCAAGATCGTCCCAGGCGGCATGCCGACGAAGTGGAACTCTGCCGTCGTCTCAGAGGTTAAAAGGATCCCTGCCGGTGGCCCGAAGTGGAGTATTGTATCGGCCGAGACCCGGTATCCTGGAAATGCCTTGTCGATGATGACTTCTAAAGCCGTATAGCTGGCCCCGTTGACGAGCTTGAGGCCTTGGTGCGTGTTTTGGTTGACGACGACGGGCATGCCCGGGACGAACATGAAGATGGCCGGCACGGGGATGGCGCTATCGTCGCCATGGTTGAGCATCATGAGAGCCTCTTCCTCCGTCGGCTGACCGTCCTTCCACTTGTGATCGGATATGAAGATGCGCAGTGTTGCTTGGTGCTGCCGCCGGAAGGCCAGAATGGCTTCCATGTTGAGGTTCCAGCGGTTCCTGTTGAGCGGCGTGACGACAGTAATGCCCGATTCCCATGGGATCCGCCTGCCTCTTTGGTGGCACCGGCCATTGAGGAGATCGACATCCGACTGGTCCTGGATTCCGAGCCGGATCCGCCTCAACAGAGCTCGCAGTTCAGGGTCGCCGGCGGCACGGACCTGTTCGTCCAACATGATGACGGTAGTAAATCTCCGCCACAGGGCGTGAGCTTTGTCGTGTTGGTGTCTCTGCTCTACCTGGAACGAATCCTGTTCGAACCACGAGATGGCCGTACTGGGGAGCAGAATTGACCTCTCCTGCACGGGGCGGAACTGGTGGAAGTCGCCACAGAAGAGAACTATGGGGATACCTCCAAAGTCCTTTGGAGACCCCCGGAGCTTACACAGCTGCTCGTTCACCATCCAGAGAGTACGTGCCCCGAGCATGCTGACCTCGTCGATAATCAGGAGGTCCCTCTCCCGCCAGTCCGTCCGCGAAGGGCCGTCCACATATCGATCAGCAGGCGTGTAGGATCCGATACCATCACTGCCAGCGCCCCTGCCCCCGGCCATACGTGATGTATCTTTGGAGAAGTTGCAGGCCGAGTGGATTGTGATGCCGTTGATGCGCGCTGCTGCAGTTCCCGAGGTTGTCGTCACCAACAGACGATTCGAGATCCTCTTGCTTGCGAAAAGCTCCACGAGAGCCTCAATTATCCGTGATTTCCCGGTGCCGCCCTCGCCGCCGACGAACTGGCACAGCTGAGGGATAGGTTCACTATTCGCGTCCTCGCTCCGGTGTACCAGGTCGAGTTGGCGGCAGATCAATAGAAAGGCGATTGATTGCTTTCTGTTGAGCGTGAAATGCTCTGCCAGCTGTCTCCCCGCCTCCAGGAAGGACGTTGACGGTCCAAGGCGGATGCCTATCGCAGGGCCAGCACCAAGGCTGCTCCCTTCGGGATCTGCAGCCGTCAACTGTATGTTATGGTCCCCAAACCCGCTCATCACGCTGTTGACGGCTGCGCTGCGGCTGGTCGTGTTACTCTCGGGTAGACCCTGAATTCCCTGTATTCCCTGTATCATCATGACCGTCTCCCTCGAAGCGCTCACCTGCTGTGACTTGATAGACCTCAACAGCCTCTGTGCTGGAACTTCGGCTCCAATGAACGGGCCTTCCGGCAGAGTCGCTGTCACCGTCCTCGTTTCTTGTTCGGACGTAATCCTGGCACGTAGCTCAGCCGTTGAGCCCAACGCGGTATGCTGAAATTGGCAGAGCTGCTGCGTCATCGCCGAGAGCTCCCTCGAACCGGCCGTAATCTGATTTGCTCCACCGGCGCTCCTCAGAACATCGACCAGTCGCGTGGTGTCTCCGATGTTGTCGCAGCGGTACGCGGCTGGCGCTTCATCTTCCCTGTCGCTCACGCCACCATTCCCCAGCGCCGTCTCCCCAGCCGCGAGCTCGTCATTTGCGGAGGACACAGCCCATTGTTTGGCATCGCGCTTTGCATCTTCTGCGGACCGTCTGAGCAGCTGGATATTGTCTAATATGAACAAGAGCCTCTGGCTTAGCTTCTCCTTCTGCCTCGTCCATATATCGTTAATATCGCCAGATGACTCGGATATGAAGCACTCCCATGGCACAAACAGGGCTAGGTGCTGCACAGCGGCCCTAGAGTAATGAAATCAGTTAAAGTTAAGAAACATAAAAGGGACGGGGTATATATATATCGAGGTTTGATGGTGTTTATGCTAATTATACGAACCTCCGGTGGCACGGCCCATCGCCATTGTCCTGGGAAAAGTCCATGCTTAGATACCCATCCAGACAAACTACAGCATGCTTGCCTGGCCTGCGCAGACGCTGCACCCATCGATCCGAGAATGGCGCATCGTCTTGGAAAGGGATTTCACCCCATGCAACGGCCCCCGCGGCGTCGGATCTTCTCTCATTTCTCCTATTGCCCCTGCGCTTCAGCATCACGAGCGACATATAGTCGTAGAGGCACAGGCCGCGAAGCACTGCCCCACGGTGAGGGTATGAGTCGAAGTAGGAGATTTTCTGGCCTGCCTGCTCTACGAGCACAGCATCATTCATTAGATCGCCGTCCGCAGCCTCCTCGCCGCTCGTATGGCGAAGATAACACCATCGTCGAAAAATGCGCCAGTAGAGCGCAGATACGTTGGTGAACGTCCACGCGGCATTATCCGAGAACTCTGTCTGATACCCCAGCAGATGCGCCACGACCTCAACCTGCGATAGTGGCCGCTCCGTAAAGACACGGTTGGCCACCTTCAACAGGAACTGTCTTGCTTTGTTCTGTCTGCCCTCGCCTCTGTCGGTTATATCCCCTCGGTCCGCTGTACGATCCTGCCTCTGCTGGCCGTCCAACGTATCCAACATCTCTGATGCGGCGGCCAGGCGCTTCCACACTGGATCCTCGACTTTGGTTGCATAATTAGTCAGATAATATACGAGCGCCATCGTCTTGCACTGCGTCGCGATGAACGAGATGTCGTGGTTATGTCGGAGCCCTACCGCCATTGCCTTGTTCCACCTGTTCACCATGCTGTGTGACCGTCGGATCTGTAGCGTACCGTCCGGGTTGAACGCCGTCGTCTCGGCCAGCTTCCACGGAGCCTTGAAGCGGCACAGGCCTTGCTTACCCTCTCGCCTTCCTAATGAGTACTTCACGCACGTTGGACTGTGCGTGTGAATCTGCGTCGCGCCGGCACAGAAGTTGGCTTCTTCATCAAAGGACGCGGCAAACTGTTGACTGTTTTGAAAAAATGGTGAGATATCTGATGTGATTGATCTCTCTGCCCGAACCGCATAAAATGCCTCCTGGTCTAGATCCTAATTGTTCATACTGTCGTCAGCCTAGGAGCGAAATTATCTCTACTTTAGGACCTCGACCGTTACTATAATGATAACGAAGACATACCTCAGAGAAGACGCTATCGACGTACTCGATGATGCTGCTGCGATAGGATGCTCTCTCCTCACCACATACATCCGTCAACACTGAATTCAGTCTCATGTTTCCTTGAAGCCACAACAGCCCGTGAACATGGAGCGCACCCCGTTCATTAGTCTCCACGGCCCCAAAATACTGGCTGATGCGTCCAAAGACGGACTCCTCGCCCACCTTGACATAGTGCTCGAAGAATAATGAGATCTCCCTATGGAAGAAGATGGCCGAGCTTACCGGATCGGAGATCGCCAGTCGCGCACGCTTGTAGGCCATATCTAGACTCCTTAGGAATGATTCAGCTTCTTCGGGATCGCGGCTGCGGTACGCCGCCAGCCTCAGCTTGACCGGATTGGTGATGTCGTTCGGATTGAGCGTGAACCAGATGGCGGGGATGCCGTACCGGATGATGAGTGACTTGATCTTGCGTCGCAGGCTCAGACGATGCTCCCTCGACATCGGTTGTCTGAATCCATATAAAGAAAGGCCTTTGAGAAGCTCCTTGATGCCCTCGTCAGCGGTCTGGCCGGAGATCTCAAGCTCTTGCTGAGCCAGCCCCAGCCTCTCTCTGCTCAAGGAGTGCACGATGCGCTCAACAGAGGGAAAGTCCTTCCTCGACACACTCAACATGCTCACTCGGCGGTTCCTTGACCTGACACCCAAGTTGAAGACAAGAAAGGCGAAGATATGGTGGGTCGCGAAGCGCCCGCCGTGCCGCCTTAGTACCGCCTCAGCCCATGCCGTGAGGCTCATGTTCCGCGACGCCAGGAGGCTCCTCGCCGACGCCTCTGCGCCGTCGTCAATGCCCACATCTGCCTCGCCGCCAGCGATGACGATGTTCTCTTCCACTAGCCGAGGGCCGCCGGTACCAAATGGAAACAGGGTTGGAAACGTCTTGGCGAAGAACGAGGGATCATGAGAGTCGGCAAAGTCATCGCCATGAGACACTGAAATGTATGGCTCTAGGCCGAGCCCTTGCCGCACAGATGCCGACCCTGCCCATCCTCCTGATCTGCCACCTTCCCCAGCAGCCCGATCTGCTTCTTGTTCGACATCCTCGCCCACAGCTTCCCAGGCGAACTGTAGCCTGTGCGCGTCCGCAACATCCGGCTGGGCGTCGAGTGCAAACATGCCAGATGAACTGACTTCGTGGATGACGGCCTCAGGATTATTGATGCCAGCGCCCGGACGGTCTTCTCTCACTCTGTCGTGGCCTCTGTCGCTAAACAGTGCTTCATTGCCTCGGCTCGCTTCTTCGGGGCGGTCAGCCCCTCCTCCTCCTCCTCTTTCTCCTCCTTGTTGCTCACGCCTGAGCATGGCCATGATGTCGTCGATGTCCACAGCGTCATCCTCATCTATCCCGCGCTCTGCAGACGGCACTATCTGGGCTGTACGCACCTTTTCCCAGGCAGATGGTTCGTTACGCTCGATGCGCTCAAGGATCTGTGACGGCACATCATGAGGCGGAGTTCCCCAGCTGTCCATCTCGGCCTCGTCGATTTGAATGTCCCTATAGTGAGGGTTGTTTATCCGCAGCCAGGCCAGAGCCCTCTCGACGACACGACGCCGTACGGACAGAAGCCTCGATAGATCGCTAGGTCCCGGTTTCTGCTCACCATGCCACGATACGTGTATCTCGTCCATGACCTGGATGAGGGGGTGAGGAAGGACCCTGGTGACCAGCTCCTGAACATTGTTAGGGAATACCGTGATGTGTCCCTTGATATGTTTTGGATACGTCACACCCTGTCGCTGCCCATCCACGACGCTATACTTCGTGATAAATCCATAGCATGAATTCAGGCTGATGAGCTTCTCTTCAACCGGGGTGAGTCCTTTTAGTGCCTCTGGGAACATATGCTCACATCCTAGGCCAACGTGCGTCCGGGCAGCAGCCGACAGACAATCTCTCATCAGGCAGCTCACGCATTCTGGGCAGGCTAGAATACGGCCTCCGATGGGAAAGCACTCGCGGCAGGTAAGAGCTGAGCCGTCGCGCTTTCCCATAACACTAGATTCCCACTGGTCCCAGCTTACATCTTCCAGTTCGCTTTTCCCGCACTTCCGGTAGCACACCGCGCATGTCCATATGGGCAAAGTTTCGGTATCGTGGAAAGCATTATAGAATGTCTGCACGGTCGATAGCTTCTTCTCTTGCGAGACGGGCGTACACCATTCTTTGTTCAGGGACAGCCGCTCTTTCTCGGCGAATTCCTCATCAAGGCAGCGCAAAACGCTAGCGACATCCTCTTCCCACTCTTGCTCTGTTCTTTCCTTATGGGCGCCTAAGCGAGCCCGTTTTGCTGGCAGCCCCTCTCTGCCGGCTGCATTAGTGTTCCTCTTTCGCCGGGGCGCACTCAAGGTCGAGGATATGTCTGGTCCTAGGCCTGGCTCTGTCACTGCCGGAGCCTCCTGTGTAGCCGGAATGGTTTGCCTCGGTGCCTGCGGTTCTTGCGGCTCTCGAGTCCGCGCAGGCCGTCGTACGTGTTTGCCTCGCCGGGACCCGAACGGTGCCGGGAGAACATCAGTCGCTCGGCGCTGCAGATGTCCTCTTTCCAGGTTGGAGCCCTCGCGGTCAGCTCCTGAGCGAAGCGGTTGCTCCACGGACGCTTGCTCTTGCCCGTGCGTTGCCTCCCTAGGTCGTATGGCCCGCGGGGCGATGGCAACGGGGATGGTGGCCTGGGTACGAGTGACGGGCCTCCCACGGCGCCGCTTCTGGTGCTTTTCCTCTTCCCTGACTTCGCGCGTCTCTGCCGAAGCTTCACTCTCCAGACTTTGTTGGGTTGGCCGCGGGCTTGGATAAGCTTGCTCGCCTGTCTCGGGGAGTCCTGTTATTCCTCCTTTACCGTTGCTGCTTATGCCTTGCGGCTCTCTTGGTAGGACTGGTCGATGAGGAGGAGTCTGGTAAGCCGCAGCCGGGTGAGGCCAGGGCAAGACACTATGTGTACGTCCCCGTGGCCTCTTATCCTTCTCAACTATATCGTTTGGTTGAAGGCGATTCTCCTGACCTACGTCGTGGGTCGAGCCGTCGACGTCGGATCCGTGAGTCCATATACGTGAGAAGGACCTGCCTCCTGTGTCCATGTTGTGTTCCATCATCCCTTGCTCTTCTCCTCTTATTCCACTCCTTGCGGCGCGTTCGGGCGGTGTCTAATGTCTTTACGATTGCCGGGTCCCGAAAACGCCTTGTTTATGTTCCAGTGTCTTGCGGGAAAGCCATGTAGAATTTGCTATAAACTCCTCCGCTAGCCTTCAACTCTCGACTTCTAACCCAGGTCCCAGGACGCTGTCGCACACCTATATGGAGACCTGTGTGTTCACCCTTCGGACCCCGCTCCCTCCCTCATGCTCGTTCCTTCTCAGTCTGGAATCTTGACCCCGTACCGTTCTTGCGTGAACTCATCACCGTATTCGCTATCGTCAAGCTTTTCTGGACAGCTCCTGAGACACTTCGCGCTGCCGTCGACCCTGCACCACGCGTCTGAGCCGTGATTCCACGCCCAATAGCGACTATCCGTCGGAGACAAAAGCTCACCGCCTGGCTCGCCTATGTAATGCCACATCCAAACAGACTAAAAGGTCATACATTTGATCAAACCAGAAGGAAGGTCTTCCAGCTGTTCAGATAGGCTGCTCAGACCGGCAATCCGGAAGTCCGGACTTCCAGTCAGAGGTTGGTGTCATATACGTCCCCCAAAAAGCAAGTTCTTCAACACAACCGCCCTGGAGGCCCAATTCATCTCACGTATAAGAAACCGACCCTTCTTCACTCACTAGATAGAAAAACCAAGAGTTTTTATTCCAATGATCCAGATCCCTCAGAAATTGTAACAGGTGAACTTTCTTTTGTCCTCGCCGTGTAGATTTCGGTTTCCCTCTAGCTCTCCTGCTAGATGAATTTTCCACTCATTTTACCCCCTCTCTTCGACGACTGATCGCAACTTGACTTTGCTTCAACTCCTGCCCGCTGTGCCGTCATCGTCAGTCGTCTCTGTCCTCTCTTGTCTTCTTTTCCCCTGAAATTTGACCTTCACTGACTGTCTTCTTTTCTTTGCACTTGTCGACATTCCAACCCACGTCTCTCGATACCTGGCAAGGTAGACTCGTGAACAACCAGCCAGTATCTGTGAGAATGTCTGTGTCCATTACCTCGACCGATGGACCGCCGCATGCTCGCAAGCCGCTGGCAAGTCAGAGGAGCGCCGGCGGCGATATGTCCATCACGTTCTTCGTTCAACCCGGCTGTCCTTCGAGATTTGCCTCGTCAGACCAGCATCGCGTCAAGGGCCTGAATGCAGAGACCATCGCGAGGGTCATCCTCCCGGCCCCTCCATGGCTCACGGCTCCGGATTACTCACCGTTGCGTACCGATCCTGCCGATCCGTCTCCCTCCATCTTCTTCAGCCTCAACTTGTCCATATACAATCAACAGATTGTTCCTGAAGACTGGTTCGACCAGTGGTTTTTCATGGCAGGTCGTGTCCACCCATTTGCGCTGACCTGGGAGGTCGAGCGTCAAGATGGTCTGGAGGAGTCTGTGGATAGCGGTCTCCTTGCATACACCATCCCAGCTCTTATCGTGCGCGACCAAGGCTATCAACCGTATGTTGTATTCGTCTCGTCCGCTTTTCGTCGCTCTTCCGATTTTCTCTGACCTCTCTGCCCGTAGGATATTGCCTCGGAGTCTATCTGCGGCCGATCAGTTTCCTCTTTCATCCCCAATTGTCAGTTTTACCGGCCCTGTCGTCGGTCCGGGCCACGCCCTCCTCCGAAAGGAATCTGTGCCCACGCTGGACAATGTCCAGCTCAAGTGTTGCGGCTTCGTCCAGCTGACCACATTCCTTGCCCCCGGTAATCCTGATAAGACCCCGTTTAGGGGCTTCCATCCCTTCCAAGTCTTTGTCATCTTCCCGATCCGCGCGAATCCGTGGGCCTCGCTTTGCAAGAAGATGGCCGAGAGGCGAGACACTCAGTTCCAGAGCAATGTTTTGCTGACCTGTACCGGCAAGGTGGCCGGCCTGCTTGGCCATCATCTCATGGTGCAGCCGCCGACCCTCGAGCAGGACTACGTCTTCATCGTCGTTCCGGACTCCTGGATCTTTCTCGACAAGGGAGTTTCCGGGCCTGGCTCACCAACGCCGCCGCCGGGTGCTGCGACATCAGCGGTCCGTTCATCATCTTCTAACCATACGCCGTTCGAGGAGATCAAGGCCAAATTCACAGCGCGCAGACCTGCTGCCCCGCCGACTCCTCTTCCCGCTTCAACGCCGACTCCAGCTTCGACCCCGGGCGAATCGATGTCATCTGTCATCTCAACACCTTCTACAGAGTACCACTACCTCTCCGCCTCGCCGACGCCGAAGCGACCAGCTTCACGCGTCGATTACACACCGCCGGCAAAGAGACCGCGCCAGCCGCCGACGTCCCCGATCACTATCCCTTCCTCGGGAACACATCTTTCGGCCGGCAGCTCGAGCTCACAGGAAACTGTTGACGAGCCCGAACCAAGCTGTGCCGGGAATCAGACCCCCACTGCGTCCTTCATGAGGCCCCTGATGCCAGCAACTCATCTACCTGCACCTACACCCGTCCTTGACACGATCACGGCTGCTGTGTCGGAATCCTCCAACCGCCCGAGCCGGAACCGCCATCCTCCGAAGAACAAATATTTGGAAGAAGTATCCAAAGTTTGATAGAAAGGCTATTTGGGAAATCTATTGTCATCACAAAGAGTGCAAATGAGTAGGAAATCGTCTCCCTTTTGTATATTCCACATTCAAGTCGTACAATTAAGCTCTGGTGCCTACGTCGATAATAATGCGTAGCCCAACCCACTCGCTCTTAACCTTAAATCCCCGCTTTATTGGTGACCTCACGCAGTCAAGAGGGACAGAGTGTGTAGTTTGGCCGCAACGGGTCACCTGTCACTGCGGTCTTATGCGTAAGCGTGTTAGACCGCAGCGTCAGAGAGGGCCCGTCCGCGCTCCCTCGTAGGGAGGCAAGTGTCTGTATATTGTAGTAGTGCTATATACAGAGGGAAGGTGGGAGGGTGAAACTCGAGTCTTGACTGCGTGAGAGATGACGAGACACCTGCCGAGGCGAGCAATTGACTCCCCGTGAGGCAGTTGCAAGAGGGAAGAAAACCCCTCAGTGAACCTTCCGAGCCGGGAAGTCTATTGTGCAGTGTGGTCATCACGTGAGGCAACCCCAATAAAACTATTCCCTTTTACACGTCCTTGGCGACCGCACACGTCTTCTTGTGGGGGGCCAGTTATAGTGGTTAAGGCCCTATAAAAATTCTCCCTTTGAAAAAGAGTCTCCCCTTTGATCTGACTGCCCACCTGGTTTGAACCAACGGGAGCCCAGTGCACTGCCATTTTAGCCCCTCCTATGATCTCCCCTCTCCGCTGGGAAAGGCGTCATTGCACCTTAGCGATCGGGATTAAACAGGCAGATTCTACAACATCAAGCTTCGTTCCTCAAGGCTCCTTTGCGCAAACCGCGACCGGTTTGCCTCTCCTGTACAGAGCAAGGGCCATAAGTTCATACCCACTATCATTTATAAAGAAGCACTTTAGTGACAGATGTAATAACTTTAATTTAATATTAGGCAAATCCGACTTCGGGTTCAAAGCCACCAGCAAATTTTTCGGGCCAAATTAAATTACAATCTCTTACTCAAGAATTATCAGCAGAAACGCATTGCGTTTCCTATTTTTGACCAATCACCGTCTAGCATTTTCGCCCCATATTTTCCGCGATGGAAACGCATTGCGTTTCTCGTACCGCACTCATAAAATTAGAAAACCTAAAACACGAAACGCGTCGCGTTTCCGTCGGCTGACCCTTGTCAAGTTTAACAGCTTGACTGCAGACCTAAACAACAACATTCATTACCATTGTATATTGAAACTCACGTGTTTATCATCTTCGTATAGTATCTACCCTATCCCCGCCATTCCATCCTGTCTATCATATTGACATATATTTAGTCATAATGGCCAGTACCTCTATAGGCAACATAGCCGTTCTACTTTACCCCCCGGCAACACTGCAGAAGCTTGAAAGGCTTAGCATTTATTACAATTTGCCGGAAGCAGCTATTATATGTACAAAATGCGGTTTTGCTTTGAGTCCTAAACACCGCGACAAGCTTATCATAGCCCAAAAATAAAATCGACGGGGCTGGCTTCGAGACCACATTTAGTCAGGTTTTCTATTCCAGAACTGAACAGCGAAAAGAAAGTAACTGCGGAAGACGCCGACGAAGGAACGGAAGAGACAATCCCAGTCGCTGTGACATGGCGCGCCGAAAGTCATGGAACCGTTACCATCCAATCACCGAGGCCACCAGCACGGTGACGTCTGCTAATGA